>JADDOH010008622.1:0-95008 GCA_016648135.1 Agrypnia vestita | reverse complement strand
GGCTCCACTCGTCTTATTTTTTATTATAAAACACAGTGCACAAGTCCCCGCCATTTATTATTTGAAGACCCCATGGCAAGAAGTTGTTAACTAACATTTTTGTCAAAAATGAGTTAATAAGCTCTCTAAACTAAATAATGTACGCTCTTTCCATTGGAAATAAGTTCAGAACTTAAAAATAATTAGAACATGTTCAAATCATAGGGATGAATATGTTAACTACACTTTTTCATTAAAGTCAAATCAGTTATTAATGGGAAGAACACGTTATCTTCAATAATAACATGTTCATGCCATCATTCTGAAATTAACATATTCTTGCCTTTTAATTTGATTGGAATATTTATGGTTAATATAAATTATACTCTGGCAGTACCTACTGTTAAATTTTTGAAGACTATTATAATATGTACTTACGAGTATATATTATTTTTCAATCATTTTAAATGGTACATACCATGTTTTGTATTATTAAATAAAATGCCAGATATTTTGAAATTTTGGATAATGGATGATAAAAACGGATAGCATTTGAAGGGTTGTTTGATATTCGTGTTTTACCAATTTTAAAAAAATGTTATTCTATTAAAAATGAGTTAATGAGGAGAAAAAATGGGTTTTAACTACATTTTTTTAGGGAAAATTAGTATATTTTTATTTCTTTGTGCATAAATGCGTTTTTTTTTTACTTAAATACTTTTTTAATATTTTAGTGACATAAATCATTAAAAATTAATCTTGAATTAGCAATAAAACATATTTTTCAAAGGCGAAATGCAAATGTCTAATTATCTCAAAATGACTTGAATGTTAGTTAACAACTTCTTGCCATGGGGTCTTCATTTATGTAGAATATACTTTTGTTTTTGTCACCACTTGTAAGGGCAATCCCCTTGGCTTGGTCACCTAGGCAGATATACAGTGAAGACAAGTAATTTTTAGGGCACCTTTTCTAGCCCCTCCCCTCGTTCGAGAGGGAGGAGAACGATTCCTGAATAGGACTGCTCCACATGTGGCTGTCGAATCCAAGCTTTGGTGTTGCGGCGGCCAGACGAGTAAAAAATGAGCAGCGAGCCGCAACCATGCGTCAACGGGACCGACCAACGCAACCTGACCGCTTCCTTTGTGAAGTGAAGTGCTATTTTCCCATCTCATGAGAGGCGCAGTAACATCTAAGTCAGAATGGCGAGGGAATTCTCGATCGAACGACAACAACAAGAATACAGTTACCTGGAAGACGTGAGCAGGATCCCGTTGACAGCCCCGAACGTGGACATGGCCACGAAGACCGGGATGGTCCAGGCCATGAAGCCGAAGAGCCGGTCAGCGAAGGTCACGGCCACGGCCTCGGAACCCAGCACCTCCTCGGGGGACAGGGTGGTGTAGAAGGCCATGTTGGCGCACACGTACACCACCGTCACCAGCGTACACGAGATGGCGATGGCCCGCGGCAGGTTCTTGATGGGGTCCTTCAGTTCCTCGATTATGAAATTCAAATAGTTCCTGCAAGACGCGGAGTACATTTATTACTATTTAATATCATAAAAACTATTGAAAACTTAAGGTTGTTATTACGGTCGTTAGACATATTTAACTGTAAATGGTTGCGGATATTTTATACGGACCGTATGTTTTTTCCGAGAAACGATTCTCGACGTTTCGTTGAATGCTTATTCAACGTCATCAGAAGGACGACCTTTACCCGCGGAGGTAGAGGGCGGACTGATTACTGCTTTCGAGGGCGTAAATTATATGCACTTTGTTGTGGAGTGTTCACTTCTTCACCGGGATTCGAACCGCGGATCTCCTCCTATCAGGGGTGGGCGCGTTAAGTAATTGCGTAATTGCAATATCAAAGTTGGCATTTTCTTTTTCAATAGTTCTGAGTTATTTTTTACAAAACATTGAACTATCAGTATTGCGGTAACTAAATTATTACTAAAAATTAAATCGATTACTAAAAATTCGTTTGTTTCAATACTAGTAGCTTGTTGGTCTTGTGGTTAAGACTCTCGCCTCGTAATCCAAAGGTCGCGGGTTTGAACCTCACTCCAGACCAGCAAGTTAGTCCTATTTTCAAAGCGCGAGCATATAGCTCAATTTGAAAATAGTAAGAATATTGACGTGACACGTATTCCGTGTTCGCATCTCTATTTAAAAAAAAGTTAAATAAAATGATAAAAACCCTGCAGATATTCCAATTGGAAAACATAGGAAGGTTTTTATTATTTTATTTGACTTGTATTAATGAATTTTTCATATTCGATATAAGTTACTGTAATGATAGTACAACGTTTTACAAAAAATAAGTCAGAAATATTGATAAAAAATGCCAACTTAGATGTCGCATATCTCCGTTCTGGTATTTTGATTTATATTGGTCATGGTCGCTTCAACATTTTCGACTTACAATTAAAACAGAAATACAGTCCTGCGAGGTTATTAATATTTTCCAAATAATCCTCTATAGATAATAACCGTATAGTATTGTACGAGGAATTCATTTTGAAATAAGTTAAAAAAAACGTACTGTGGAAATACGATACATGTACTAGTCTGGGTGCTATTATAGGGGGAACTGGTATATACTGGGTCATTTTTTTTCAAATCGCCATTAACTCACAAAAAGCTAATTTTATGGATTTTTTAAAATTATTTTGAAAGATACCAATGTTCTACACGGATATTTTTTTTTGGTTTTTTGATTGAAAGAATTATTTAATTAAAAGCATCGACCCAGTATATACCATATGAATCAGTATATACCATACTATGGTACATAGTGGTTCGATGCACGGTAGTTAGTGGATAACGGAGATGATGACATTGTGAAGTTCAATAAAATCACATTAAAAAAATATTAAAATAAAAATTGACAAAGGTCAGACTGGCTGACAAAAACCCAACTAAATTATTATTGATCTCATGAATAATAGATTTTAGAATGAGATATTTTCAATATATTTTCAAACAAACAAGAGAGGTAATTAAAAATAATAAGAACTTTCTAAAAATTAACATAATCGGATTTAAAAAAAATTTTCATCTTAATCTTTTATGATAATGCCACAACCACCATTATCTTGCACTACTTTCAAAAGTTTGTCTATAGAGCCATCAAACGATTGAAAATCACCAGATTCTGTATCACTTTCCAGACAAAAAAATTTACTACGTAAAAACATAAATAAAATAACAAATAAAAACACAACTGTAATGATTTTTTATACTTTTGGCGCACAAAAACAAACAATCAACTGTCGTTCAGTTGGTTTTAAACACATTGTCATGAAATGCTGATTGTAGGGATGGACGTTGAATGGACGGACTAGTTGAAATCAACCGTTGACGTTGCATCGACGCGTCGACCGTTTACGTTTATCGCATGGACTAGTTGAATTCGTAGACGGTGGACAGCGGACGCCGTGGTCGGTGGACGATTCGAGATTAACGCAATGCAAAGCAACGAGCGAGAGCAAGACAAAACGTCTCCGTTTATTTCTCTCTCATCTCTCGCTGTCGACTTATAGATGCCACAGACGTCATAGATGGCTCGACGGGTAATTTCATTTCAACTCTAAAGTACACTACCATAGAGTGCAGATCTGTGTACACGAACTATGACTAGAGATTTGAAATTTGAATACATGCGTAGGGCGAGATAGGCTTAATAAGCTATTATCTATTATTTTTTTACTTGATTTTTTGTGATGTCACGTGCGACGATTCGGTGAATTCCCAATTTTACGCTGTATAAAATAAAACAATTCTGTTTAATTATTTTATTTCTTATTGAACTATTATTAATTAACAGGCCGGCTAGATATTTTTCTAAAATCAATATTTTATTCGATCGATCTCGACTTCTTATATTTACCTGAAAAGGGATGCTAAAATTTAATTATTGTATTATTTCCTTACTTTTCAACTTTAGCATATAAATGATAAAAAAAACTTGTAGGGAATAAATTTTCTATACCTAACTATGGTCCTTTATTCAGGAGTCTAACATTAATTATTATATATGTAATATAATCTTGAATTTAGGTTTAATTAATTTTTATTAAAAATTCCCTATTTTCAACTTTATAGATAAAAAAATAAATCTATTATAATTTTGTTTACACCACTGTTTATTGGTTTTTTACATGTTTCGGGAACAATGTTCCTTTTCTCAGATTGAGCCTTAAACTAAAGTTGACTAATAATACAGATATATTTATTTATTAATAATGTCACCACAAAGTGAAAGCCTGACTTTGAAAGATGTATTCTTCAATAAATTTCTATATAACATCTCAAATGTAAAGTATTTTTAAATTATGTATTTATTTATAAATTTATAGATAATAAATAAATGTAAAGTATTTGTTACCGCACCTCATAACTGGTGCCTTTATTACGCAAAATCATTGTTTCCTTCTATTTTATTTAGTCACATTTTAATGCTTATACCCAATACTTTCACTGCTTATATATGTAGTTTATATTTATATTTTACTGCTAACACCTGATATTGCTGTGTATACCTACTTCTTTCTTTGTTATATATAGAAAGAAGTATATAAAATAATATGTAAAAGCCTATATAGTGCGTAAACAAATAAATAATAAAATATTTCTTTTTACATATAAGCACAAGTAGCGGTTTTACTTTCCCCGAAACTATATTCCTTCGAACTTCTTTAAATTTTAAAAATTAACGTCATAAAAATAGCCAACGGTTGAGCCGTCGAGAAGCGTCGCGTTGAACCGTAGACAGTTGACCATCGTCCCGATGTTTAGATAGAACGTCCGCGACGTCCGCGTAACGAAGTTGACGCGTCAACTAGTTGACGAATTCAACTAGTTGATCGTCTCGTCGATGGATGGACGTGGACGGTCTCGTTTCGTCGACGGTAAATACGTCGACGACCCATCCCTAGCTGATTGGACGATGCAACAGATTACTGTTATATCATAGAAGAAAACTTTTCAAAAATTTTCGCAAGATGGCTAAAAATTCCAATAACCCACTATGTACCATGGCCCAGTATACACCAGTTACTCTTATTTTGAAAAAAGACTAGCGTAATCTGCAACCGTATTATATTGTAGACGTGACACAGATTCACGACCCCATTGTTGAAGGAATTAGCGCACACGCCCTTTGGTGATTATCCTTTCATCTGCAAATGCACTGCCTCCAGTGCACATTGCATTTTCCTTTGAGTGATGAAGTACGGAAGTACAGGGCAATCAGTAATCAGGTTCTGCACTTCTTTTTCACAAAGGCTTTAAATTATGAAATTACCATATTTTTCAATTCTGAGCGCCTTATAACTCGCCATAATAATTTGCGATACTAAGGACCATTCGTTTGATCAGTGGTAATGGTAATCCTAGTTAAGCAAAAAGCATACATTATTGCATTTTTCACTAATCAAACAATCCGTGTAGTAAACATTTTTTTTTTGCTTAACAGCCGCACATATGCTACTCGGCGCGGTCGTGCGCTTCGAACGGTTTCACATAAACCGCTGTATCGCCGTCAATTTTACAAATTTTTTCAAACATTTGGTGGGAGCATTCTTAACAAATGCATCTTTCAGCAAGTGAAATTTTTTTTACCGTGGTCTGGAGCCTCAACTATTACTTGTATGCGGGTCGTCGTAAAACTTGTGCGAGAATTTATTTTCGAAGATCTGCAATCGGCGTTCTTGAACTAAAATGAGAGACCTAACATTCACATCCATAACGATCGGTTGTATCAGTGCTTCAGTGTATCAGTTTGATACTTAAATTCTTCGACAACAATCCGACAACAGTTGTTAAGGTAAAGAAAAGTATCAAGCGTTCTTGCTATTTATCAATACTTCTTGTACATAACTTGTCGCTAAATATTTTAATAGTTTAACCGATTCCAAGGCCTAATCTCTTAGGATGTTTGGCCGTAATGGCGACGGTGTCTGTCTGGTCCTTATTTAACCGGTCGGATGCCGCGCAATTTCACGCACGATTGCTGTTTTTTGAACACTTTTGTGATGTTTATATTCATGTAAAAATCAACAATAATTGCTAAGTTACAGTTTCTGGTTTCTCAATATACAGACTTCAATAATTACTTATATTTCAATAATTATTAGCACTAGTACAACAATTATTTATTCATTAATTATTATGAAAATAAGTAACGAAATTTATTGTCAGAAATGTACGCACATGTTTATTGAATAAAACCATGGGAGCAATAACACATAAGATATTGTATTTCAATATTTTCGTTCTAAATATATCAAAGAATATAAAAATACTTAATTTTAGCACTTTTAATTTAAAAATAACACTTTTTTAACACATATTTGTTGTGTTATTATTAATGCGCGGTTCGAAGATGACATTTGAAATAATTTTTTGTCCGGTTTGCGCGGAAAATGAGGTAAATAAAACTCGTTCATTCCTTCAAAAACTTGAGATATAACCAATGATAAGCTTTAAAAACCCAGAAACGCAGGTAAAATAGGCCGAATTCGCATACATGTCTAGGGAGCGCAGATCTGCGCTCAGGCACCTGACCGGTTAAGGAGACACTACCTTGAAATTTTGAAAACACTCTTACTTTAATTGCTTTATCTTATAGCTTACTTCATCTCATAGTTTTGCGAATCATTTGAGTAGTCACTCATTCAAAAATTCCAAAAATTCGGTGATTTATATTTGTATTGAAGCTAGCGTAGTAGGTGAATTTCATTACACTTTTGCATTTATCTCGAAACACCCTTTTTCAGACTTGTGGGGAAAATATATATTAAAATCTATACATTAGTCAATATATAATATATACATTAGTTATTTACATAAAAAACATTATACTATGTCGATTTTGATCAAAACTTTGCGTAATAAACATTGTTTATTACGAATTCTATGCTGTTATTACGAACTCTAAACATGGATTTTTTAGGAAAAAAATAAAAATATTTTCACAGTGATTTCATTTGCACAAAAAATATCTTTTTTTCTCGATACGCTATATATAGACATTCATTCTGAACTAAGCAATATTGCTGTTTCTATATCTTGAGAGTTATTGTATAACATTGTGACGCCGTTTTATGTTTGACAAGTTCGAAATTAATGAATTCAATCAATTAGAAAGCTCATTATAGGTAATTGTGAATAACTTAACGTTGATTTACGTTTAAGAGCTTTCTGATTGAATGAATTAATTAATTTCAAACATGTCAAAGTTAAAACATCGAAATTGGCGGTAATACAATGTTATACATATATCTGTCAAGATTGGGATAAAGATCTGACATCCCAATATTGCTATTTTCAGAATGGCACAGGTTACATCAATTAACTTTATCATTTAACTCATTTGAAATTTTCAAAATAATTTTTTGACAAGTAATATTAACCAATGCATTCCTTAAACAATAATAATAAAACGAATTTCGTATGTGCAATAGTTACGTTAAAAATATTTGAATTTGAATGAATTTTTGATGCCTCAAGATGGTATTAATTATTAATACCAACTCAAAACAAAACTCCTTTATGTACAGATCCACAAATTCATTTAACACAAACTATCACCACATTGACATTTTCAACGCAACAATAAGAAACATAAAACAAACAATATCTACACTACCGCACCCAAACTAATTTGTACATTATATCCTCCCTTCTACTCCCGTCCCACATTCCCCTCCACCCTCTCCACTCGCTATTAAAGTAAATTTTTATATTCAGTGAAAAATTTGTAATCGGCATAATTGTAAAAACCATTATTTCATATTTTTAAGATTCTTGTTTTGCTGTTAATTTTCCCCAAAACAAAATAAATAAAATAAATAAATAATGTGTCGCAAGCAAAAATCTAATATTTTAAATTAAAAAAAGAGTAGGTATAGATAAAAATAGGTTCTCGTTCATTTCATATGTGATTCGAGAAACCTAACTAAAGCTTTATAGAAATAATATATTTTTTGACAGATTCCTTCAATCAAAAGCACATTAATAGAAGGCGCCGACTCACCATCCGTTGTAGGCGAAGAGCCCCGAGTAGAAAGAGAGCGATAATGACGTCACTTCCGTCTTGGTGTTATCGAAGGTGAAATGCTCCGTGTGGCCTGCGAACAAAGGAACAATTGGTGAAATGTGAAAAACGGAAAGTACTGAAAATAAGTCGTCCTTCAGATAGGTACAGAAAACCTGCCACCTACTTCAAATCAATCTCTGTCAAAGTATTCACCGGTTATACTGTGATGCATTTGATGGGATACAGTTTGATCACAAACTTATTTGTCTAATTTGTCCAAATCGTGTAATATTGCTAATTAAAATGCCTTTTCACAAAAAAAAATCACCCAAAATTTTGTTTCCCAATACAACAACAACAAAAAATAATCAAACATAATGATTTCCTTGTCTGTCTGTCCGTCCGTCCGTCCTAGGGAATGCAATCCCGATCCCGCGAGATCTCGAGGCATTTTACGAGATCAATCCCGAACCGAAAAATCGGACGAGATTATCGGGATTGATCAGCATTTTTTATGTTTTGTATATTTAATTGCGTATGTAGAGCTTTTAGTAAGTACTTAAAACTTACGTTCATGTCACATTCAAATAATGAAAATTTGCTTTGAATAATATTTGCTGTATTTTATCAACCTAACATAGTAATAAAAACCACTACTAGTTAGTAGTTTTTACTCTACTACATTGACTGATTGATGCTTGGAAAAACGCCTACAAACACTTTAATGCAATGATTAATAATGAACATTTTATTAAAATTGCTGATATAAAAATGCAAGGCATTGTACTTAATTGCTATTCAGCTCTATAAACCAAAAAAAAACACAAAAGTATTCGGGATCCCGCGGGATTGGGAATTATAATCTCGAGGGATCCCGAAAGGGATTCCCGACTCGGGATTGCATTCCCTAGTCCGTCCGTCTGTCTGTCCCCGTGATTTCGTTCGAATTCACGGCTAAAAAACGGCCGGAGATGGGGCTTGAACCCCGGGCCACCAAACCCGAACCGGTCGATTAACGCATGTTGCTACGGCCGCCTCTCCGTAGACCGCCAAAAAGATCCTATAAATATATACTGCGGCTTGGCAAAGACGCGAACCGATGTTCCGCCATTTTTGACGGGTTACAGCTAGTACTCTATAATATTCATTAGAATTAGCGGGTGGGACGAAAAATATAATTGGACTTTAAAACAAAATTAACTATTTATTTTTGCCAATTCAGATCACAATTTATAAAATCAGTATTTCTCAAGTTTCTAATTATTATTCCCATTAGCATAATTTCTCCCAAGGCTTATTTAGGATTATTAATTGCCTAGTCAAGATTGTTCACGCGGCCTAGCTATGCCAACAGTTGTTTTACGTTTTATTGGGCACTCCAACTAATTATTAATATCATAATAAAATATTTATTAATATATAGCTATATAATTTTAAGGCTGGGTGTTTTTGTGATGTGTTTCGCTAAATTGGGCCTCATTTCTTATTGTAGCTCTAAAAAATATTATTTAGGCGTTTATACAGGGTGTAATAGAGCTTTACATTACTTTACAGTAGATTCCTGCCTAAAGCATGAATCGAAAATGTTGTAACATCAACAGATAAGCGACTTAAAAATTTTCCATTTTTTTTATACATCTCTGACTTATCTTCTATAAAACGTTAGACTACCATTAAAGTAACTTATATCATGGGGTAACATATTGTCACGAGAGTCTAAAAACAATGGTAATTTAACGGTCCACACGAATCTAGAATCAAATTTTCTCGAAGAAACCATAAATCACTAGAACTAACTAACTAACCATCACGCCGTTTCCCCGCAGGGGTAGGCAGAGAGGATTGAACGCCACACTCTTCTATCCTGGCACACCACTTTTGCTTCGGCCACATTCATACATCTTCTCATACAAGTTCTATGGTTGTTGCGGCTTTTAACAGGGTCATCCTCAAATACTTGTAGTACCTGATCGTGCCAGGTCTTTCGCGGACGCCCTCTATTCCTGTTGCCTTCAACACTCGCCTCATATATTTTCTTAACCATTCTTTCCTCGTCCACATGACCAAACCATCTCAGCACTCCTTTCTTTATACTATCTACCACACTACAGCCAGCATTGCATTCACTTCTAATTTGTTCATTCTTCACCCTATCGACCAAGGATTTTCCACACAAGTGACCGCATTTCCACCGCATTCAGTCTATCAAATCAAATCAAATCACTAGAAATATGGAGAAACCAGTCAAACATTCTCGTTGCATCGCGAACTCTGATATTTATGTATAAAAGCGATGAAATATCTTTGACTGCGGGCTAACGCCATAGAAATCGAAACCAGTAGGCGAGCAGTAGACAGCGTGAATAAAGTGTTCCACAGACGAGTGACTTATGAGTACGAATTACGAAATTTAGTGTGAAATAAAAAACAGTGCCCCAATTTAATTCGTGTCCAGTAAATTAATTCAATTAATACAATTTTAATTACACAGAGAATCATTTTATTTCAGTTAGGGGAAAACTTTTAGTACAATTGATGAAATCGATGCATTTCATTGAAATAACGTATCCTCTGTGCATGTCTAATCTTTTTGTTTTGACGGTACATTTTTGAGAATAGTATACAAAAAAATCGTCAGAAATCGAAACATTGTAATGCTAATTTATTGTGGGCTGGTAAGTGTTTCAATTATCACATTTTTCAAGGTAACCTGTGTTCGCCTTTCGTGCTCGTTGCTATTAAAATATTTTTAAAGAAAAAAATTAAAATGTGTAAAAATAAAATAATTTAGGTACAGTAGCCGGCAAACATCTTGACAATTTTCGGCGTAGTGGGGGGAAGTTTGCGCATGTACCATTCCGCCAACGAGACCCAAAATTTGTCTTCTGCGCATTCCCCCACTAGGACAAAAAATTTCAAGAAGTTTGCCGGCAACTGTACTAAGATTGTACATCATACTTTGATAATTATATTTTCATTTAATACAAATAGTTTGAAAATGGGATTTTGCTTTCCTGTAAAATAAATACTTTCTTTAGATACTAGAATTTGTTATTTGGCAATAATTGCATTTACATTGAAATAAAGTGGCTTCCCACGTGTTCCTTTCCCGGTACTAAATGTGAGTGTCGCCATTAATGGCGACAAGGCTTACGTTAATTGGCTAGTTCAAAATATCGTAAAACATTAACATTGTCGCTTACGGGATTATCTATGAGTTTCTAATCTAATTAGCCATCAAATCTCTTTGGTGTACAGCCATAAAAACTGCGAGTTTGCTTGCCATTCAGCAGGGCAAGGCAAAAACGAAGTTACTGGCTACTGGTATTCATTCTCATAAGATCGTTTCATATACAAAAATGCATAAAGGAACATGTATATTTTACAGCTTATTCTTCAAGAATGGGAGGAGTCGAGCAGGGCCGAATTAAAAGAGCTGGGGCTCCAGCAATCCAGCCCCCCCAAAAGTCTACCAGCCTCGAGGCTGGTAGACTTTTTTCTTTGTTCCAAATAATAGGCTTAAGTACCCCCCCTCGATTCCCACCTAATTGAGACTCTCTGCCCTTGGAATAGTTTGACATCTATTCAGTAAGGGCCACCCCTGCATTTTAACCGAGACGGTGTACATAATTGCCCCAATAAATCCTTTTATAATATCTCCTTACATTATGTCCTTTGTATTCCGATTGGCGTAGGCCGAGACGCGTCATATCGGCCGCGGAGCGCTATCTGAGGACGCCCCAACCCTCTACCTGGCGGCGCGGGGTCCAAATCGACACCCGCGCGCATGTCATTTATTGCTTCTTCTTTTGCTATTTTCACACTGTTCGATATTCGTGACGTCACGTTAGCACATAGATTTTTACAGAATATTGTTTTTTTTCTTATGTAGCAACACTGATTTGTCTCTATAGAAATTTATCCTACTCTCCATAGTACCAGTTTACCTTCCGTTTCGACAAGTCTCGCTATCTCGTTGTTAAAGCGCCACAGGACAGCGTCTGTCCTCTCTCGCCTGTAAATTTTTGTCTTGTGTTTAATTGTGCATCCTATAAACATTCTCTCGTCTCGTCACCGCCGGACAACGGGATTAACGCGTGTTGGTGGCCAACCGAGTGAACCAAGTGTTCGGTGAGGTGACATCTGGAAGAGCGCCAAGAGACAGAGGTGAGTCGAAACGTCCTTCCCTTTCTCGACCAATACAGTCCATTTCTCGTCTCATCATTCCTCTTAACCTTTCTGTTCCTTATCCCGCTTCCCGCCATCCCCCACGTACGCGGTGAATCGCATTGCGTACACACACTATTTTATTGAATTTCATGCGCAAATTCTTTTTCAATTTAAGCTAAATGCTTACACCTACTTTATGAAGAAAGGAAGACATCTCGGGACGGGGATCGAACCCACACCGTTGCATATGCGCACGCTGCGCATATCCCGTTTCGCGAGAGGTATGAAACTCTCATTCATCAGGACTATGTGAATAAATTAATATATATTGATACATAACAGAGAGAAAAACAATAGTTGCATATTGCAATAATTCCTAGAAAATGTGCTGAACATCGGAAACGGGGATTGAGAAAGGGCGGGAGATTGATTATCCGCAATAAAGACCGTTCAATCAATGACTGGAGTTACTGTGAAGAACGCCCATGACCGAGAAAAATGTTCAAGCAGTAGCAGGGTGTTAGAGTATGACGTTCAATGTAATGTCAAGACTGCTGAAAATAAGGTAAATAATGCTCTGAGCTTCGTTCTTTGGAATTTTAAGAGAATCATAAAATAAAACAATTTTCTATTTCTTTCTTCTTGTGGCTATCATCTGTTTATTTACTGCGGCCCGGCATAGCGGAACAGGAGATGGGCTAAACCATGTTCTTAGGTTTTTCAGGCATGATTTTCTTTCTGTGGAACAAGTCACGAGCTTCAGATATTTAGGTGTAGGAATCTGTAGCCATAGCGATCTGTATATCGAACGAGAGCAAGTTAACAAAGCATCCACCATATAAGGGTTTCTCAAGAATTTGGTCTAGAAAAACAAAAATATGCATATTGAAAGTAAGATCAAAATATACAAGACATCCGTGCGACCTATTATGACATACGCTGTAGAGACGCGGGCTGACAGACTTCTCAGAACAACTGAAATGAAGATGCTGAGATCCATTACTGGATTCTACGTGACCGTGTCCGAAACGAAGATATAAGGAAAACTTGCAAAATAGAGGACATAGCACGTTGGAGTAGATCCAGAAGGAGATTCTGGCAAGATCACGTTACTAAAATGGACAGTGACAGACTCGTGCATACAGCAGCGAATGAATCCCCTCTGGACGACGCCTACCGGGAAGACCACCGAAAAGATGGAGGGATAGCTGGACCTCGTCATCTCAGGAGGCGTAGTTTTCTGCAGCACAAATCAACAGATCTACTAAAAGAAAAAGAAGAAGAAAGAAAGAAGATTTTCTTTCTCTTCCAAGACCTCGACTTCCGGCAATCTTTCCCCGCATTATGTGATACAAGATCTCGTACTTCTCTGGATGTCTCATCGCATGTCCGAGATATAGAAGTTTTCGGATTTGTATTATTTTAATTATTTATTTTTCTTTATTCATCCGAACCATAACGTCTTCATTAGTATCTCTGTCCATCCAGCTTATTTTGAGTATCGTTCTGCAGATCCACATTTCGAACGCTTCAAGTCGCTTTATCTATTATTCGGTAAGCGTCCGTGCTTCTACTCCATAAAAGAATATCAAGAACACATCTTTCCATCTTCTACGCCTACCCTCTAAGCATACCCTCTCTGCCTACTCGGGATATGGTGTGAATTAGAGGATACGACTGCTCAATCTTACAAAAATTAGAAAGCTCTATCCGCGGAATTCAAAATACTCTTTTAATTTTACGGCCACAAAGTTTGTGTACCGATATGATAGTCTAAAGAAAGAAATTATGCTGGAAGAAACCTGGAACAGTACACAACATTGAATAGATGCACTGCACGTGGCCGGAGAGATGCTGGAATCGTGAGTCTTCACAAAAGGGTTTCCCAAATTTTCCCTCGCCATTGCAAGACCAATGTCTCCCAGACAATGCTTGAAAAGAGTATCTTAGAGTGTCTCTTAAAGGGAAAGTTATTTTTCCTAGAATTAATATTCCTTCAAAAATTGAAGATGAAAATAATGTGTTATTTGGGGTGATTGACAAGATGTAAGCTTGAATAAAATGGATGTATTATTATGATAATTATAAAATGTTATAGTTCATTTTAAGGTTAAGTTGGTGGGCCGGAGGAAGTATCCAATGAAAGTGAATATGCCATTAATGCTGTGGTTACTACTTATTATTTAAAGTGGCTCGGAGCCGTCAAAATACTGTTAGTTCCTACCTACCTACTTTAAAATCGGAATTATTTGGAGGTTAGATCAACGATGTAGGTACCCAGCTTGAAAATTGTTAATCGAACAAATACACACATTCGAAGACTTATCATATGCAGCAGTCTTGCAATTAGAGTCAGATAATAATATATTAGGTACAATATACATATATATAATAATATTATATAATGTCACGTATCTATCAACAATAGCGAGTTGCGCAGATATTTCTTGCCAAAGTAATTATATTGTACATAACATAATAGAGGTGTGAACTTTTCACTTTAATTTTTATGTTCTGGGTAAGCTCCAGTGTCTTCACTGAGCTTAAAATTATGAAAATCTATATGAAAAATATACATTTAGAATATTAATCTTATCACTGTATCACAGGGAATTATGCCATATATATAAAATGATTGAAATAAATAAATAAACAAATAAAATTATTTAAATAAATTCCGATGGAGAGTGGATCTGAAAGACGAAAGATTGGATTAAAGGATTTGAAGGGTGGATTTAGGGAATTTATTTTGTATCACTAGAAAGACGTACCACCCGGTGGTATATAATATAGTGTATTATTTTATCTAAGTCTTTATTTAAAACGTTAAACTAGGAATACAAAGGAATAAAAATAAATGGAAAGTTCTTCAATCAAATTCGCTTCGCAGATAACATGGTGCCCATCAGTGGTGATCTGAAGAACTTCATGTCATGATAAAAGGGCTCTACGACGCTTCCCTAAAAGTTGGTCTAGAGATCTTCTTTTTTTTATTCTTAAAATAGGTAATATAATAACATTTATATTTCCTAATATACACATTGTAAAATATCATTTATACATATGTAAAATATCAAATATATTTCTAATCAAAAGTATGTATCACAAACTTTCTTAGTTTTTTCTTAAAAATTTTCATATTTTTTTCATCTCTAATATCCTCTGGCAGACTAACATACAACTTTATCCCACTGTACATCACAGAAGTTTGCAATCTTTTTTTCTTTCTGAATGGCAATCTTATTTCATCTTTTTTTCTTGTACAATGGTCATGTTCGTGTTGGTTTTCTCTTATTTTTCTTACTAATTCAAATGTATTGTTGTGTCCATTAACAATTTTGTATATAAATAGAAGTACATTAAATTTAATTATTTGTTTAAATAAATGTCATTATTTGTAGACTTTCTAACATCAATTTGATTCTTGTGTATCGATTTCTTTTTAGTATAATTCTCAATGCTTTATTTTGGAGTATTCTTAACTTTTTCAATTCTTCTTCTTCTTCCTTAGCATTTTTCCTTCCACTAGAGATGGACATTAATAAAACCAAAATGATAAGTCCATCCAACAATTGCATCACAAAGGATAACAGGACAATTGAAGCTGTATACTAGTATATCTTGGACAAAATATCAAATTAGGGATGGAAAACTAGATGGTAGAATACCCAGTAAAATTGGATTAGGTTGGGCGGCCTTTGGGAAACTCTATCATGTCTTTAAAGATAAAGATGGTCTCGTGCATTTAAAAAGAAAACTGCATCCTCCCTGTGCTTAGGAATGGCCTGGAAACTCTCTGCTAACTAACTAACTCTGGAAAATCAAGCTAATTGTGCGGACCATACTTTTTTTGACATTAAGAAATAGAACAAATGATATAATAATAATATTAAGTCAATTATATGAATTAACCTAGAATACTATGTATTGTATCAAAAGAATAAGAAGATATATTTAACAAATTCAATAAAACGAGCAAAGGAAGAAAGGAAATAAGAGAAAAAAAGATATAAAAATAGATTAATAGATGAAGAAAGTACGGTAAATTTATTTCCAGGGGGAGATGAAGGAAGGGGAAATGGATTAGTAGAAGGAATATGGGATAAGGAATAAGATCTGTGTGATAAATATTAGTTATGTTTAAAGTTACGTTTACATAAACTAAGATGTACACATGAGAGATAAACGCTAGGCATAAGTCTGAGAGATAGAATCAGAAACGAGGAAATCAGACGACGGACAAAAGTGGTCAAGGTGGTAGATCGTATTGCCAAATTAAAATGGCAACAGGCAGGTTAAGGTGCCAGACAAGAAATAGATAAATGGGCATCCAGAGGTCTGCTTGGAGACCAAGGGACATAAAAGAAGGAAGAGGCCGACCTCAAAAAAAGTGGGCCGATGATATCCCAGTCGCGGGTGGTGGGTGTTTAAGAAAAGCCCTGAGAAGAGAAGATTGGAAAATATTAGGAGAGGCCTACATCTAGCAGTGGAAAGATGGCTGAGGAAGAAGAAGAACGAGATTTTAACTTCAATTCTAACAGTAGTTTAAATAACTAACTTATCATCACGCCGTTTCCCCGCGGGGTAGGCAGAGAGCGCTGCGATTTATGTCCCGACACAATTTTCACGTCGTCCACACGCATGTTGATTGTTCAGACTTCTAGGAGGACCACCCTTCAGTGTCTGGTTAACCTGATCATACTAAATCTGTGACTTTCTCTGTTTCTGATGCCATCAACACTCGCATCGTATTATACATACATATAGCTTGTTGGTCTTGTGGTTAGGACACTCGCCTCGTGATCCAAAGGTCGCGGGTTCGAACCTCACTCCAGACTAGCAAGTTAGTCCTATTTTCATAGCACAAGCGCTTTTCTTAGTTTGAAAATAGTAAGAATATTGATGTGACACGTATTCCGTGTTCGCATCTCTATTTTTTTAAAATATATATATATTATTAGTAAGACGACGCTCAGAAAGATATGAATCAATTATTAGATCGTTCATTAGTTCGACACAACCAAACCACCAGTGAAGGGGGTATTCTAATTATAACGATAAAAATAGGTGAATTTTCTGTGTATATTTTTCTAGGATATTCTGCAGTGTATATGTGACCTCTCTGGCCGATGTTTCGGATCCTGGATAGCCCTGATGATCCATCATCAGGGCTAATGATGAGTTCTGCAATGGGATCCGAAACGTCGGCCAGATAGATCACATATACACGGCAGAATATCTCAGAAAACTATACACAGAACATTTTTAAAAATAGGTGAACTTCAGCATTTTTTTGAGTAAAACAAAAACGATTTAAAATTTTCTTGCTTCTATAGTATATTTATTGTTATTTAAATTTACCGGTAGGCAACAAGTTTCCATAACAAATTACTGTATATAAAGCATCATTCGTATCTTCCTTTTTGTATCCTTCTCATTTTTTTGTTATTATCTTTCCCATCTTCATCTCTTTATTTTTAAAATAAGCTGAACGCCTGTGCTATGAAAGTAGGACTAACTTGCTGGTATTCTGGAATGGGGCTCGAACAACCGACCGCAGGATCACTAGGCGAACATAACCACTACACCAGCAACGTGTTTATTTTTACTGATTTATAGTAATGAGGTTGTTGAGTATTTCAATGTGCCTCCGACAGCTGATCATCTGTCAAATATTGAAGATTTTATTAAGTGAAAGTGATAGGAAACAAATTGATCGCCGTTTATTTTAGTGAAGGACGAGTTCCACCAGAGCAACACAGAAAATCCTCATTTCCGGGACGCCGTAGTAACTACTTCCTTTGATCAGAGACATTTTGTACAATTATCATGAAAGTTTTTTAGATTTTAGATTTTTTATTTCAAATGCAAATTCCCAATAGCAAATGAAAGAACATAAATGGAATATTTGCTCACTATCTCTGCAAGAAAAACAGCGTATCTGTTTTAGAATGATATGAAGATTGAAAATGTTTTCAGGTTTTCACGGCCGTTCAGAATCTCTGTGTAGTTTTCTGGAATAATCATCAGCCCTATGATGGACCCTGCAAGGGTCACGGGAGAATATCCCCGAAAACTACACACAGAAATGAAGATTGTCTATTCCAGATTTGTGATGTTGCGTACTTTAAATTATGTACTACGCACAAATGTACAGCAGAGGATTTTGAAGATTTTTGCCATACATACATGGGCATATTATACAGGGTTATTTGGAAAACATTAATAACCTCGCAGGACTATATTCCTGCCTTGATTATGATTCGGAAATGTTCAAGCTATCATGACCTAATATCAATAGTTGTGGAGATATGCGACATCAAAGTTTGCATTTTTTTTTCAATATTTCTGACTTATTTTTTGTAAAACGTTGGACTATCTTTACAGTTACTTATATCGATTACGAAAAATGCATTCGGTTTAATACAAATTAAATAAAATGATAAAAACTCTGAAAAAATTCCAATTGGAATGTTTTCCAATTAGAATTCGAACGTTTTTATTTTTTTATTTGACTTGTATTAAAGGGAATGAATTTTTCATATTTGGTTTAAGTTACTGTAATGATAGTCCAACGTTTAACAAAAAATAAGTCAGAAATATTGAAAAAAAATGCAAACTTTGATGTCGCATATCTCCTTAGCTATTGATATTAGGTCATAATAGCCTGATTATTTTCGACTCATAATCAAGGCCGGAATATAGTCCTGCGAGGTTATTAATGTTTTCCAAATAAACCTCTATAATAACTACACAGATACGCCGGAATTCGTCTTCCTGGAAGGCTCCCTAAAATATGGAAAGGCAGCTGCGAGAAGAGGGAACACACTAATGTTTAAAAGAAGAGAAAGAATAAGGAACAACCACGATATTCGGGCCTCTGTTGTATTGAAAAATTGCCGGGCTTCCGGGCAGGCAAATGATTCGGACAAATCTTAAAAAATAGTAAAGTCGAGAAAACTTAAAACCGAATTTATTAATTGATTAGAAAGACATCAAATATTTTGGCTGCTACCGGAACTCGAACCCAGATCTCCTATCTTTCCGTTGTGTTGTATAACACTACATCATCCAAAAAATAATTTTTAGATTCATATGAAAATTATTTTTAAGAATAAATTAAATACTATGTTTTAAAGCACTTTATCGCTATATGTTTGTCAACTAGTTTCGGTTGGACTCAACCTTCTTCAGGACAATTATAATATAGACTGAGTTTTGTATTGTAATATAATCTATTATATCTAATATATCTGAATTATAACATAGACTGAGGTTGAGTCCAACTGAAACTAGTTGACAAACATATAGCAATAAAGTGGTTTAAAACATAGTATTTAATTTGTTCTAAAATGTCTTATAATGTCAAGCCGCAAAGTGTTTTCTTGCTTTGTAAAGTTGAAAATTATTTATTTTTAGATTTTAGTTATTTATACATTTTTAATTATTTAATATAATTTCGTCACAAGAGCAATGTTGGCTGTCAGATTGTTTTCGCAAAGTGTTGTAACGAAGCACACACATTTGTCCTTCAGTCGGAGGGGATGAATGCTGAAGGTGACCCGCGCGGGACAAGGCGACACAACTATCCCCGAGATTGTTACCCTCCCCCACTTACCCTGGCAACCCTGCACCGCCACCCTGCCGCAGACTCCGCGCCGCACAAAGGTTGGAAATTAGATTCTGCGGGCGCAAAATTAAAAAACGAAAGACGTAATAAAAATAAAATATATGCAGCGAAATAAACTTAGTTCCTTGGGTAATAAAGTCCCACTAATAGTTAATTACCTAGAATAAACCCCTCGTGTCTAGTCGAGCAGGTAGTGACATATTGTTGCAAAAAATAAAGTTGAGTTATTGTCAGTCGGATACGAGTGTTTGTACCAAAGTGGTGTGTTAATATTTTTGAATTTTGTTCTTCGAAACTTAGGTAACTTTTTTAATATAATCCACATTTTTATTCAATTAATATTCTACAAAGCCACGATTTGTTTTTAACAAAATGTCGTAAATTTTTTCTGCATGCCTTAGACTGCCAAAACTGCCTGTATTGATTCTAATTGTTGTAAACTATCGTTATATAATACCTTAGTTACAGATTTAAAATCAATCGGAGTGCACTTCGGTACGCCTGTATTCAGAATTTATTTATTTTCCAGCTCTCGAATTACCAAGGAAAAAACTGTTTGGAGTATGGTTAAAGGAGCGAGACTTTTCTAAAGGAAATAAAAAAAAGCTGGACAAATACGTCGAAAGTGGATCAATTGTGGACGTCATAAAGACAAGTTTAGAATTAAATATAAAGTGTGGTTAGGTGGTATAATCAAGTTTTCAATACCACATTTATTTTATTTTTTATATCTTTAAATTGGTTTATTATTATTATTTAATGGGTATAGTATACAAATAAACACTAAAATAATTTCGCTCGCTCAGATTATCTTTTCCGACCACTGTGCGTCGCTGAAATTCTTCTATATCAAGCGGCCGAACGACGTATAGTCAGAAGGAGATCGCATTATTAGCGGGGGAAAATAAGGGAAAAAAGTATGACGTCATTGCATTACTTCACCCCCTGTATTCTATGGGGCGTGCGGTTACAAGAGAGCGTGTCTATTGGCACGTACCGCTGCTGACGTAATACTTCTGCTATCATTTATCATTGATTGGATTCCGGTTAAATTTATACACCGCTAGCTAGCAGCAGAAACTTGCCAGGTAGATTCCTGACTATGTTATGAGTCTAAAATGTTCAAGCAACCATGGCCTAACATCAATTGTTATGGAGATATGCAGTATCAAAGTTTGCATTTTTTTTCCAATATTTATTACTTATTTTTTGCAAAAAGTTGAACTATCATTACAGTGACTTATGTAGATTATGAAAAATTCATTCGCTTTAATACAAGTCGAATAAAATGATAAAAACTTGGCAAAAATTGAAAAAAATCATTTTTACAAGGTTTTTATCATTTTATTTAAGTTGTTTTGAAGCAAATGAATTTTTCTTAATCGATATATGTTTTTGTAACGATATTTCAACTTTTTACAAAAAAAATAAGTCAGAAATATTGGAAAAAAATGCAAACTTTGATATTGCATATCTTCATAACTATTGATATTGGGTCATGGTTGCATGAACATTTTAGACTCATAACATAGTCAGGAATCTGCCGGCCAAGTTTCTGCTGCTAGCTCTGGTACACCCCGTACAGATCACTCGGAGATTTTCATTCGTTGTGTCTTCACCGGGAGTTACAACCCAACCGGGACTTGCGTTATTTCAATAATTCTATGGTTAAAATACCTAGACCATAGATACGCGCGATTACGAGACGTTTCCATAATCGAATTATTAGTAATCGAATGATTTTCATGATCGAATGATTAGTAATCGATACACGAGCCATTGGCAATATACAGAGATGCACGATTACGAGACATTTCCATAATCTTTTGCTTCATTAACTTCCAAAAAATAAAATATGACGAGGGGGTGGGATTTCAAAAGTTATCTACTACAAGAAGTACTACCTGAAAAGTGTTCTACTAGAGTGACATTTTCAAAACCATGGGGAGCGGTTGTTTCAGTTTCTGATCAAATCTTCGTTCGGTCCAAATTTTTTCAAAATGATGGGAGGGGGGGTTGTTTCAATTTCCAAAGACTTCAAAAATTCGTTTTGACTACTACTATTTAATAATTAGTAGTTGTTGAATTAGTACTCGTTGCCAGTTATTCGTTATTCGATGATGACATGTGACAAATCCATTTGGAAAGAGTAAAGATTGAACAAATTAGGGAAGAATGACCTTAGCACTTGAAAAGAATTAAAAAAAGGATCAGAGGATAAAAGAAAAAGGAAGTGCATGCTTGTCTCTGACAAGATTAACACGCATGTGATCAATATTGGTGAAAGTTTAACAATACTAAAGTTGGGGTGTATAGTGTTGTGAATATAGTAGTGTAGTCTTGGTCCTGACGAAGAGACGGGTACGTCTCGAAACCGGTAGACCGTAAATCTGGTAGTGGTTTTTACTAAGTTAACTAACATTCTGTTAAAAAAAGGATCGCTCAAATGGTTTGATCACGTTGAATAAATAAATGAGAAGGGAGTATTAAGGAAGTTAGATATTGCTGCGTATGACGCGAGGATTAATTCACCAGAAATAGGGAACATATACCTACGATCAGGTAAACCAGATACTGGAAGCCTCAACAATCGACGAGCTTGCACGAGATGTATGAATGTGAATGAGACAGGTTAGTAAGGTCCCCCCGCGTCCCCCGCTGCGTAGCAACAAAATTATACGACAATATTTTAGTATTTTTTTTATAGAAATGCAGAATCTGTCTCACTAGGGACGTCAACTGCGAAGACATCGCAACCAAGTCATAAGGACTTATCACGAGAGGTGGTATCTTTCTTATATCATGTAGTTAGGACATAAAAAGTAATAAATAACGAATAAAACAAAAGCCTAACGTTATAAGGACGTATAGGAAGGTCCCCTCAGGTCCGACTCCTTCTGAGAGAGGTTTCCCGTGGTCCCCTCTCCACATAGGCAAATGCGAAGGAGTTCCAAGTTCCACGGACAAGTCCCTCCCATTCCAACAAAGCTGGTAGTAGCTAGAGCAGAATACCTGAACTCCTATTGAGGTACATTATAAGCCTTGTACATAGCAAGCAAGGCCAAAAATAAAGGTACAGATACACATGCTTCTTTACTGGCATGCTAATGAGCATGCCACTAATAAGCATGCCCTAACAACTGTACACACTTGCTCATTAAAGGCATGCTTATTAGTGGCATGCTCATAAATAAGCATGCCCAAAGCTAACAATCAAACACACATGCTTATTAGTGGCATGCTCTTGTCATAGAATAGAGACGCTCTTGTTCAAAATGGAAACTTTGCAAACTGAAATAGAAAATTCAAGTGAACCAATAAATCAAAAAAGTTCCCGAGTTTCCATCCGCACATTTTTTATTTTAGTTTATATAATTTTTTATTGTAAGATTTGAATCAATTCATGCCTATTAATAAAGTTTCGTAAACATTATTTTCTCACTATATTATTTTTACACAACGGTGACCGGTATTCCACAGACATTCGTGATTCCTATAATAAGTCACAAAGTACTGTTATAATCATCTCCCCAACGCGCCATATTTGTTTCATCTGTCGCGGACTGAGAAGATCGCATTGATAATACTAGCCGCGAAGCCCGCGAATGACATAAGCATGCTCATAAATAAGCAAGTCTGTTCACACATGCTCCAAAGATACCCCTTATCTATGTTGAATGACAGTGGCATGCTTATAAATCAACCGGCGGTTGATTTTTGAGCATGCCACTAGGTGGCATGCTCATTTCTAGCAATGTGCGTACACACATGCCACTAATAAGCATGCCACTGTCAAGGTCGATACTGCGCATGCTCACGTGCCACTAAATAAGCATGTGTATCAGTCGCCTAAGTGTAACTAACATCTAAAAAAAAACTGTCCCGCTAATTATGAACGCGGAACATCGTTGATTGATTGACTTAATTAAATAAGCACGTAGTTTCCATACTTAAATAAATAAAAATAAAAATATTGAAAAAAATGATCTCCATTAATAATAATCTGAGTGGGTGCAACAAGTACAATCATTTTTTATTTTTTCAATTGGTTGAGCAACTTTGTAGATTGACATTTAAAAAAAATAATTTTATGATCTGTTTTAATCTACTTATATTCATTAATTACACCTACAAGTTTCGGAAAAACCTTTCTATCGTCAGGGTGTTTTATAAATGTCAAAATATGAAAATGAATGATTTTCTTTTGTTTTTTGATTTTCTAAATTAATTAAAATATTATTTGTGAAGTTCTTGAACAACACAAAATTATTGGAAAAATTTCTCCGAAACCAACGGAGTTGCAATATCAAAATTTGCATTTTTTTCTCAATATTTCTGACTTATTTTTTACAAAAAGATGAAGTATCATTACAGTAATTCGACAGTATATCTACATTACAGTGTATCGACTATGAAAAATTCATTCGTTTCAATAAAAGTTAAATAAAATAATAATAACCCTGAAAAAATTCCAATTGGAATGTTTTCCAATTGAAATTGGAAGATTTTTATCATTTTATTTGACTTGTATTAAAGGGAATGAATTTTTCATATTTGATATAAGTTACTGTAATGCCAGTCTAACGTTTTGCAAAAAATAAGTCAGAAATATTTAAAAAAAATGCAAACTTTGATGTTGCATATCTCCTTAACAATTGAAATTAGTTCATGGTTGTTTGAACATTTTAGACTCGTAACATAGGCAGGAATCTACCGGCCAAGTGTCTGCTGCTAGCTCTGGTACACCTTGTATAAGAAATTTGAAATAAAAATTAAACATATAAAATTAGCGTAAATAATTATGGTAACAAAAGGATTATGGCGTGGAAAAAAAAAAATAAACTAATGAGAGCATATCTCGACTGTCCCAATCAACTGGACTTAATCTCTTTTCATGTTCTCTGCAAATGTACCTGACAAAACGTGCTTTCCCATGTTCCGAAAAATAGTGCATCCCATACACAAAATACATTTTTATATCGCGCATGCAAAGCTTTCAATAATAATTGTATCGATATTGACCTCTTCAACATTCGTCTTACTGAATTTAAAATAATGCTTTAGATTACATGTACTAAATCGACTCTGACCATTCACTCACTATGTCTAATCTTCTCTTCCTCCACCCCTATCCTGACTCCTACCTCCTCATCCCTTTTCACCCATTATTTAACTCATTTCTTGATAAACTTTTTCTTTTTTCACATTCAATCACTTACCATTATTCATTCTCAACATCGTTTATTGCTTACTACTATTCAAAAATTAATTCAAAATAATTAAATTTGCCAATCATATTATTGATAGTAAGCATACTTTTGATAAAAATACAGGAGTCAACATTCTTCACATTGATAGTAAAAGTAAACGTCTTAATAATTTAGAGGCCCTAGAGATTAAGAAAGCTATAAATAATAATGAATCTATTATAAACAACCAAAAAAATTTAAACTTATAATATGTTCCCTTCACCATATCACCTGTTTCTTTCGCACCCCCCACTATTTACCCCCATTTGGACACTTAACACTGAAGTATGATCGTTTATAGTTTTGTATAACGTCGTTTCCGAAACCGGTTGGTTTTACCAAATAAATATTAGTGGTGATAAACAAAGTTAATTAGTTTAATTATATTCATAATGAATAACCAAAAAGTTATAACAAAATACAACAGTAACTTAAAAATATCTTATCTAGCTTTGTTCTTAACATCTGTGAATCTTTTTAATTGATCTATGAAATGAACACGATGTTTTGTACATTGTATGTTTAAAAAACTGTTAAGATTCCTTAATAAATAAATAAATAAAGTGAAATGTGCCGTAAAACGGGGACTCACCGAGACAGAGCTGGTAGATGCCGGCGGCGATGATGATGAAGAGAGCGAGGAGCTTGGCGTAGGTGAAGACGTCCTGGACCATGGTGGCCCACTTCACGTCCCAGCAGTTGATGAAGGTCAGCACCACTGCGAGAGCAAACAGACACGTGTTACGGTATTTCCAAAGCCAATAAGGTACTTTGCTAAAATGTGAACCATCACGTCACAATCTTGGTATTGTAGTCGGCTTCTGCGGTGTTTACTTTCGAAACACCTGCGACCGTGAATTTTAATTTTTTTTGGAGCGCGGCGCTACGTGTGTAAAGCGACAATTTATTCACTCTGCGAGAAATACACACGTTTTTGTATCAAATTTGAACATTGTTGTAAGTGGTTTACATTATCGGTAATAAATAACAGTAGGGATTTTGGAAATTCATGTGGAAGGCACGTGTAGTCATTAGGTAGAAATGAGTGATATGGCGATTAAATATCTCAACGCGTGTGTTTAGTTTAGTAAAAATTATAATAAGCTGTACTTAACTACACATTTTGGGAATAAAGACGAAATTATATGTACATCTGACGGAGTATTAAGACACGTGTATTAAACTGTGAATAATAATTAACTATGAAAGGAATATTACAGATTTTAGATAGGTATACGATATTTTATTTCGCAGAAATTTAGTGAAGTTCAACATCAGAATATTTTAAGTATATTAACAATTTTCAAGAACATAATATTGAATTTTATACCCAGAGGAATCAACTAGTCTATTAATAGATATCTCTTTACCAACGGCGACATATCTATGGTTAATGGGGATGATGATGAAAGTCGCACGAGGAAAGAGGTGTATAAAGGTAACATATATACAACTTATATGTGGTAGACAATCATGAACGTTGCATTGGGTGGTCAATCATGAACGTTAAATTTGGTGGCCAATAATGAACGTTATATTGGGTGTTATTGAAAGTTATATAAAGTTACACTGCGTGGTCAATCATGAACGTTATATTGGGTGGTCCATCACGAACGTTACATTGGGTGGTCAAGCATGAACGTTACACTGGGTGGTCAATCATGAACGTTACATTGGGTGGTCAATCATGAACATTATTACACTGCGTGGTCAATCATGAACGTTACATTGGGTGGTCAATCATGAACGTTGCATTCTGTAAAGAGATCACTTAAGCAAACATTTAAACACCCAAAAAGACTTCCATACCATAATGCTTTCCCATATAAATAACTTCGTCTCTATGAGACATCTATAATATATTTTAAATAAGTACAGCTTATTTGAAAATAATGACTGCACGACGCTGTTTCGTTGTCCATAAGTAGGCAAAAAGTTGTATTTTTCATTACGAAAATGTGTGTAAAATAATATTGCCGTCCAAGTATAATTCATTTTTAAATTCGGCTGGACGATTTCAAAATCTTCGATTTGGTGTGCTACTGTCGCGTGTGTACATAGGAGACTTTGACTATCATCTAAGACAAGGCTGCCCAACCTTTTTAACAGTCGGGCAAAATTGACGATTCAAAACTCACTGACGGGCCTCTGACCACTGATGGTTTCGTTTTTTATTACTTTTGTTAAAAAATTTAATTAAGATTTTATTATTAAGGCATTGTGCAACAAAAGAAATGCAATATTGAAGAAACAAAATTAAAAAATCAAAATCTAATTCATTGGTACAATTAATGTGATTTATGAAATTGTTTCTATTTTAATAATTCTCCTATGATAGGCGTCAGATCAGATGTTGACAGTAACAAGAAATCAGAAATATGTTGCTCAGTTAGAGATGTGCGGTAATTATTTTTTATATCATTAAGATTACAAACTTCTTTACACAAACATATGTTGATCCGAAACTGCTTAATTTTGGAAATGCCAGGTCAGTTATCGCAGAAAAGTCTTCTTTTGGCACCAATTTCCAGAAATTTTTCCGAAGACGTGACACTTTTTCAACATGGCGGAAATTTTAATACTCACGCGGGCCATTTATAATGCGTTCGCTGGCCTGGGATTGGACAGCCTTGATCTAAGAGATTTGTCGGGAAAGGTCAGTATATATATGTTGTATTCTGCTCTACGTAAAAATACATAAAAATTAATTTCAAATTTGTACAGTTCTTCCACGACTTGAGGACGAGTCTTCGAGACAAGTTGTGTGATACAGAATAGAATGTCGCTGATTCGAATGTGTTAGGTTAGAGAAGTGGTACTGCTTGACCACAATAACTTGGCGTGCGGCGACTTCGGAACTAAAACCCGCCCCGCCCGCACCCGGCGGTAACCCCGAGCCCTGTCATTCAGTACAATTTTGTATTTGCTCGGGAGCTGTGACATCTTGATTACCAATATACACTGAATTATTATGTCCAAAACATCCTAAACAGTCCGGGATGGTGCAAGAACATGCGCCAATGAAGTTTTAAAGTATTGCGAAGCTGAAAAAGCAAATAACGGACCGATATTACCGTCCGACAGTTTGACAGATAGAACGGCCGCATTACGGCTTGGTTTCTTCAGTGCTGCGCAAGTTTCTGTTAAAGGCTACGACACCGGTCACCGGACATTCTATACATTATGTATTGTGTGATAAATTTACACCCTGGCAACTTTTGTTACGCGCAAGAGCGGATCTAGCTTTGGCGCCAGGGGGGGGTCACATAGTCGCGGTCGAGTCACAAGAAGTTATAATTTAGGGCTGGCTTCAGGTCCACCATATCCTGGACCCAGCCCAGGGGGGGTCACGACCCCCATGATCCCCTGGATCCGCCATTGGTTACGCGACAGGGACGCCCTCCCTCGCACGCCAAGTTATGGTAATCGCATTCAGTCTGACGGACTAGGGGAACACTTACGTATGCAGCAGGCAGCCAGGAGTCTGACGGACTCGTCGGGAGGCGCGCACTCGGGGAAGAATGGCTTGAGCACATACACACTGAACGTCAACGCAACGATGGCCTGGAAAAACAAAAACACATTAAATGGATGAAGGACCTTAGAACTCTGCATGTATACAGGGTTACTTGGAAAACATTTATAACTATACTAGCTGTGCCCGCGCGGCTTCGCACGCGTAGATTTTTAGTACGCTGTTTGGATCGTCATACTACTTTCGCGAACCTTCTAGAACATTCTCCATCCAGAACTTGTACAGGAACCTTCTAGACACACCGACACGTTCCGCCACTAGGTGTAGAACCTTATAGACCTTTCGGGAAATTTCTAGAACCTTCTCCTTCCAAAAATTTCTAGAGCAAGTTTTTCCGGAACCTTCTAGACTCACCGACACGGTCGGCGCGCCTATTTTGAAACAATCTGAAGCATTTGCGGCCTTCCCATAACAAAACAATATGCCAAAAAGCACATTTTCATCACCAACTCCCACCCACGCACAGCCATCCTCACCAAACTTGCATATTTTCGATGTGACACCAAGGGCTATCC
This sequence comes from Agrypnia vestita, assembly GCA_016648135.1. Taxonomy (NCBI): domain Eukaryota; kingdom Metazoa; phylum Arthropoda; class Insecta; order Trichoptera; family Phryganeidae; genus Agrypnia; species Agrypnia vestita. The sequence continues at coordinate 65,880 of JADDOH010008622.1, read as the reverse complement.
ACCACCATAACCACCGGTGGGTGGTTGTGGAGAAAACTTGGCGGGTAGGGAAACACGAGTTTCTTTATATGTATTGATTTCTGGCTAGTTTATGAGTCGAAAATGTTCTAGCAGCCATGGCCTGATATCAATAGTAATGCAATATAAAGGATTGCATTTTTTTTTCAATATTTCTGTCTTATTTTTTGAAAAAGGTTTAACTATAATTACAGTAACTTATATAGATTATGAAAAATTTATCGGCTTCAATGCAACTTAAATAAAATGATAAAAACCTTGTAAAAATAACTTTTTGCAAGGTTTTTATAATTTTATTCGACTTGAATTAAAGCGAACGAAATTTTCATAATCGAAATAGTTACTGTAATGATAGTCCAACTTTTTGCAAAAAATAAGTCAGAAATATTGAAAAAAAAATTCAAACTTTGATATTGCATATCTCCGTAACTATTGATATTAGGTCATAACTGTCTGTTAGGACACGGAAGCTCTCTTCTCATCCTCAATTCTATGTATAAATTCCGCAACAAAATACTTATTCTTCTTCAACGGCTCTACAGCTCATATAGAGCCTTGGTCTCCATCAGTTCTCACCTCCAACTCCTCCTGTCTACCGCCACCACGGTCTTCCTGTCTGACACCCGCAGTATTTGATACGTAATTAAAACCACGCCATCCAAGACGAATAGGAATGAGCTGGGCTGCTTTTGGCAAGCTCAAACATATCTTCGAGAATAAAAAGATCCCAATTAGCCTAAAAAGAAAAGCCTTTGAATCGTGCACACTGCCAGTGATGACGTATGGAGTGGAGACTATGGCCCTTACAAAGAAAAGTGTAGAAAAGCTCAAATGCACGCAACGATCCATGGAGAGATCCATGCTTGGAGTAAGCCTAAGAGATAGAATTAGAAATGACGAAATTAGGCGCAGAACTAGAGTAGTGGATATCATGGATCGTGTAGCGAAGCTAAAATGGCAATGGGCATGACATGTTGCAAGGCAGGATGCTACAAGATGGCCTCCCAGAGTTCTGAAATGGAGAATAAAAGAGGCATCGGAAGACCTCAAAAGAGATGGGCCGATGATATAGCCGCTGTGGGGGGAAAGAAATGACTACAATTAGCAAATAACAAGGAAGGATGGAAAGAGAAGGAAGAGGCCTGTATCCAGCAGCGGAGAGACGAAGGCTAATGAAGAAGAAGAAGAAGAAGAAGATCCATTTGTAATTTACCTAGTTAATTAACCTTCCACTCGTTGATATGAAAGATAATGATCACAACACTGTCAGAATTAGATTTTAGATCTCTGCTGAGAATTGATAAACTTCTACAATCTCAATTGTCTCCGTTTAATTGTGCAGACACATTTCCCCGTCACGTATCTTCGAAAGGCGTCACATGACAAATTTCGTGTACGCCTTGAAATGACCTCCTCCTGTCACTCTATTAATAGTATTCGCAAGTTTAACGACACTTGAATCTGAATAAATCAATGGCATCTGGTCAACATTCAGCCGTGTGACGTCTTCGAGCTTGTGACGGCATTGAATAGGACGTTATGTTACATTTTCCCGGGTTGCATTGATGCTTCTGGTACACATCTATACCCACGGTGTGGTGTACTCCACGACTCGGCGCGGCGACATTGGATTGTGTTTCGTCAGCCGACATCATCGGGCTGATGAAACAAAATCCAATGTCAAATACATCAGACGTCTGACAGATGGTTGTCTGGAATTTAAGAGCAGCAGATCGGAAGATTTGCCGGCTCAGAGCAAATTATTACCTTAGGCCAAATATAACTTAGAAAATGAAAATGTGTTCTTTAATATTCGCAATTCATGGTATGCTTCTCTGAGTCGTGGGCCTTAGATCTGAGGATCATGATGTCCTCGGGACATACTTGACTGAAACTCTTTAGGTTTCATGGTTTGTGCATTACTCCATTGTGGGGTCCCGTTATATATTTCCCTCAGTCCACCGCGTATGGAATCATCTCCTTCCTTTTTTCTCTCGCAAATTTCTCTTATTCAATATTCTACAAATCTCAAGCTATATTTTTGCGATGTGGCCAAAAAATCTCTATATATTAATTGCTTTGTATTTTATAATCAATATTATATAAAAAGAAACCCTTGTTTCCCTACCCGCCAAGTTTTCTCCACAACCAGCCATAACCACCCAACGGTGGTTATGGTGGTGGATAGCCCTTGGTGTCTGATCGAAAATATGCGAGTTTGGTGGGGGTGGCTGTGCGTGGGTGGGAGTGGGTGATGAAAATGTGCTTTCTGGCACATGGTTTTGTTACGGGAAGGCCGCAAATGCTTCAGATTGTTTCAAAATAGGGGCGCCGACCGTGTCGGTGAGTCTAGAAGGTTCCGGAAAAACCTGCTCTAGAAAGTTCTGGAAGGAGAAGATTCTAGAAAATTCTCAAAAGTTCTATAAGGTTCTAAACTGAGTGGCGGAATGTGTCGGTGTGTCTAGAAGGTTGCTGAACATTCGATAAATTTCTTGATAGTTCTGGAAGGAGGTTGGAAGTTCTATGACGATCCAAATAGTGTACTAAAAATCTACGCGTGCGAAGCCGCGCGGGCACAGCTAGTATTCGTATGTCTGGTTTTATTTTATGGACCGGTCAAAATAATGTATTTATTTATTCGTGTATTTTGATTCTGGTTCATGATACGACTGCTTTAAATATAGCGGTCGATACAAAACTATTCTATCTCGATGATGGGCAGGTATGTTTGTTTTCTTGTCATTTCCGCTCATCCTGTTTCCTGCTTTTATTATTGTTTTTTCTCTTTCAACAACCAAATTCCAAATACCCTAGATGTGATAATTTTATTTCTGTGAAACAATGTATGTTCTACCTCGTAATTACTCGTGAAATAATTGACCCGGTGAAATAACCAGATTTCAGTGTTTGTTACAATACATTTTCAATAAAAGAATTCATGGAATGCTTAAGATCTCTGTAAAATCTACAAAATTATTAGCTTCCGAATGCATATGGGTATAGGTCTTTCCATTTACGAAAGACAATCAATAGTATGTGTAAGCCATGCGTTCGACGCATACTGTTTCGGTGTGTTGGTGTTTACGGGCATAAACACCGACACAACGAAACAATGTACCTCGTACGCACGGCTTACACATACTAATTCGATTGTCTTTCTTAAATGAAGAGAACTGTACCTTTGTTTTGATTTTGTGGTCAACGGGTAGTTCAGAATAGCGTGTACAGTTAACAAAATAATATACATACGTGTAAATTTGGTTGTATGACATAAGACATAAGTATATATCCTAACGGACGTTATAATGTCGTAACACAGTAATTTATACACAACGTTTTATTCCACTAATTCGAATTATATAAGCCCAAGCGATTTCGATGGGCACAACCATAATCTTCAGAGGCAATATTAGAACTCAAGATGGTTGTGCCCATCACCATAAATGGAATAAAACGTTGTGTATAAATTATTGTGTTAATCATAAACTCTGTAAACGAAACAACGCTTAATTCATTATAATGTCGTATTTATACTGAGCTTATAAGATGCAAATTTCTACGTTATAAATAATAATAAGAACTATTTGGGTGACATGTATATTAATGAGTGAAAACAGATACGCATACTGGTCCTATGTAAGGTATACAGGGTTATTTGTAAAACATTAATAACCTCGCAGGGCTATATTCCTGCCTTGATTATGAGTCGAAAATGTTCAAGCTATTATGACCTAATATCAATAGCTAAGGAGATATGCGACATCAAAGTTTGGATTTTTTTTGAAATATTTATGACTTATTTTTTGTAAAATGTTGGACTATCATTACAGTAACTCATATCGATTATGAAAAATTCATTCGTTTCAATACAAGTTAAATTAAATTGTAAAAACCCTGAAAAAATTCTAATTGGAATGTTTTCCAATTGGAATTCGAAAGTTTTTATTTTTTTATTTGACTTGTATTAAAGATAATGAATTTTTCATATTCGATATCAGTTACTGTAATGATAGTCCAACGTTTTACAAAAAATAAGTCAGAAATATTGAAAAAAAATGACAAACTTTGATGTCGCATATCTCCTAAATTATTGATATTAGGTCATAATAGCTTGAGCATTTTCTTCTCATAATCAAGGCAGGAATATAGCCCTGCGAGGTTATTAATGTTTTACAAATAACCCTGTATAGATTGCATTGTATCATATACCAACTACCAACAGAATTCAAGGCAGGAACGAGAAGACCTAGCCTTGGAAAGGGAAATAAATATCTTAAAAACCAAGTTTCGAGTCAAGATTAAATGGTAGATACGTTGATAGTTTAGCAAATAGCATGAGATATATATCAGAACATAGATACATTTGGGGACACATAAAAGCCGCTGGAACAAAATCACGTCAGATGTCTGGACAATTGGGCTGATTCAATTTGCGGGCCTCAACTCGCCCACGGAGGTCAGAGCGGAGTGTGGAGTGCGGAGTGCGGAGTCCCCCACTCAGGAAACCGATCGTTTCGTATTTAGCGTTTACCAAACAATCTGTCAATCTACTTTCTTAAATCGGCGTAAACATCCAACTGTCGCAAATTAGATTTTGCGGTCATTCTGATAATTCTACCACATTCATTTGTTTACTTGTGGGAGGACCGAATGGTGACCATCCTAGTCACAAAATTTAGCTAATTCTTGGGAGGTAATTGGCTAGGTACAGGCACTACGATATTTAACGACGTACCCTGGTACAGGTATTTTCATATAAGCTTGCAATTCATTTATTTAACGCCCTTATGGGCTTTTACAAATATACAGTAATAGTTAAAAGGTAATAATAATAATAATAATAATACAGAAAAACACGAGACAGATAAAATAATAATAGTTAAAGGTAAAATAATAATACAGAAAAATTTATTGCCCATTTCCATTTCGTTGAGATGTAAACAATTGTATCAGCTTTGTCCTATACACAGTTATACTATCAGAAAAATGTCAGCCGCCCCTGCATGTTCATTCCCTAATGAGTTAGTGTGGGCACGGTGCGTAATACGCGCATTGTTTCGTTGGGTTAAGTTTACGGATACGCCCCTCTCGTATCCGTAAACTTAACACAACGAAACAATGCCCGTATTACGTACTGTACCCACACTAACTCAATTGCAAGCTTATATGAAAAGACCTATATCTCCGAAAATTAAATAAGTTACTTACTTATCATATCATTTATCAATAATTTGTTAAGCATGTATGAGTACTATATGTAATTATGATTATCCATGATAGCGTAAAGGGGTTGTGAATATTAAAATAATATCGAATTACAAGAAACGAAAACGCCATGCTATTCATTGAGGAGTTTAAGGAGTACTTTTCCACGTGGTTTTAATTTTAAATGTTTTATGAAGTTATTTATAATTATTCTTAATGTGCATAAATAAATAATGTATGCTCTTATATCAATGAACAAGATTCATAAATTTTCAACACGTCTAAAATTTACAGAGCACATATTTTTTAAGCTTTATTTTAAATTTAACATTTTTTTCTTTAATTAAGGTTTAAACTGGCATTTAATGAAAGTTCTCCATATAAATCAAAGATTATTGAGAATTGGAATTCTTCCTGAATATCAGGATTCTATTTCTTTCTCTTGTGTTATGTTTCGTACTCATATTATTACGCTATCCCTATTTTTTTTCTGTGTATAGTTTTCTGGGATATTCTGCCGTGTGTATGTGACCTCTCTGGCCAGAGAGGTCACATACACACGGCAGAATATCCCAGAAAACTATACACAGAAGACTCTGAACGGCCGTGAAAACCTAAGGACACCCTATTTTTTTTTTTTGATTTTGAGAGAAATCATTTATCATTATACTTCTTTAAACACTATCCATCCATCCTATTTTTTAACGAATTAATAATGAAGACCGTTCGCGAATTACTTTATAATTATAAATAATTAATAATTTATTAAATTGCAAATAAATATTATATAACACAATGGAGGAATCACTGATCTCGTGGAAAATAGATATTTTTAAAAGACGAGAAACATCCTATTATTTATACAGGGTTATTTGAAAAATATTAATAACCTCGCAGGACTATATTCTTGCATTGTTTATCAGTCGAAAATGTTCACGCTATTATGTTATGGAGAAATGCGACATTTTTGATTTTTTTTTTCAATATTTCTGACTTATTTTTTGTAAAACGTTGAACTATCATTACAGTATCTTATATCGAATATGAATGAAATTCATTCCCTTTAATACAAGTAAAAAAAAACAAACCTTCGAATTTCAATTGGAAAACATTCCAATTGGAAAATTTTCAGGGTTTTTATCATTTTATTTAATATGTATTGAAACGAATGAATTTTTCGAATGAATGAATGAAAAATATAAGTTACTGTAATGATAGTCTAATGTTCTACAAAAAAGAAGTCAGAAATATTGAAAAAAAAATGCTAACTTTGATGTCGCATATCTAACATTTTCGACACATAATCAATGCAGGAACATAGTCCTGCGAGGTTATTAATGTTTTCCAAATAACCCTGTATATTCTAACGTAGCATCTACACCCAGTTCTCCCTTCAATTAACAAAAAAAACCTTGCCCAGCTGAACCTGAGTAATCAGTCGTGTCTTTACTCCTTAATTCCGTACATGACATCTGATTACAGGACGGGAACACTAGAATTACTGACACACTTGGAATGGTACTGGTGGTGATGGTGGGTTGGTTACCTGCGAGCACGGCCTCACGATCATGCACTCTATCCAGAGCCGGATGAAGGCGAGGAAGGGGCCGAAGGTCTCCATGATGTAGGCGTAGTCGGCGCCGCTCTTGGTGATCATGGTGCCCAGCTCCGCGTAGCAGTAGGCCCCGACCTGCACAAGCAGTACATTCTAAATTACACCAAGTTCACTTTTATTTTTAGCGAAATTTAAAATAAATTAAATTTTAATAATTATTATTAATGAAATTTAAAATTAATTAAATTTAATGAATATTATTATTACTGAAACTTAAAATAAACTAAATTTTAATAAATATTATTATTAAGTTCTGCGGGTTAACTATTTTTAGGTGTTACAGCTGTTTCGGCTTGCAAGGCCATTATCAAACAGTGGATATACCACGTATAAAGGACTTATTTATAAATTTTTAAGTTACCCCTTCCCCTTTATAAATAAGTCGTTTGTACGTGGTATATCCACTGTTTGATAATGGCCTTGCAAGCCGAAACAGCTGTAACACCTAAAAATAGTTAGTAATATTTATTAAAATTTAATTTATTTTAAATTTCAGTAATAATAATATTCATTAAATTTAATTAATTTTAAATTTCATTAATAATAATTATAGAAATTTAATTTATTTTAAATTTCGCTAAAAATAAATATGGAGTTTTACAAATTAAAAACAAAAACCATAAATAAAAAAAATAAAAAATCAAGTTCACTACCACGGGGATCGGATGAAGAGGTTGTGACGACAAAATTTAGAATTAAAATCAATTAAAAATGCCAGTCGTTTAAATTCTGAGCAGCCAAATATTTTTTCGTGGATTTGATTTTTCTGTTTGTCTTTCTAATTGATTAATTAATTTGGTTTTAAATTCTATATTCTTCATATATTTTATACCCGGCGAGATATTTTATTATTACATGCATAAGTAATTTGATAATTTTTATTAGCTATCAGTATAAAATTTTTACGTTATATTCACATTAAACTTTGGAAGGAATCGGCTTATATTGAAGCTAAAGTGAGTTTGAGGGATTATTAATTTTCTTTACAAAATATTACGCGTGAGCAAAGTTTTTTTTATTCTGAATGGGATTTTAAGCGCACAATAACTTCTTAATCGTGCTAATATAATAAGTTTTGAACGGGACAGATTTCCAGGATTTACTAAATCTCTTCAGAAATTATATATTTACTCCCTTTATATTATTAATCCGTGGCGTCTGCTTGCTTGACGAAAAAACTTTGGATCGATTTTTAACCCTTTTCCCGTGATCCAATCGAGCTGAAACTTTGCAAGCAGACTCGTGGTGACGATCAAGATGTTCTATCAAATTTTCGTTAAAAAAATTAATAAATTTTTGGATTTTTCAAATTTTTAATGGTTTTTCATACAACTTACTAAGTATAATATATTTCAAATTTTTAATGTTTTTTTTCAAATAACTTACTAAGTATAATAAGTATAATATATTTCAACGCGTCTGGTAGACACGGAACCTGATTATAGTATAATTTTGGATTTTTTGAATTTTTTTATTACTCCTTTTCGTAGCGTCGCTCGACCGAAGCCCAACGCGTAGGTTAAGCGCCAAACCAGTTTCCGCTAGTAAATGAGAAAGGGAGTATAATAAAAACTTCGTTTTTATGGGTTACTTTTTTTATAAAATAAATAGTACAGCCTGTCCTGGCGCCTAGTATTATAAAATGCACCTAACATTGTAAAAACAACTCGAGGTTTTTGTAGTTGTGGGCTCCGCCTTCTTCACGGAAACACCTGTGATGATCACATGTAATAATTTGTAACCCGGACAGCTTTCCCCCCCATTTAATGAGATGACGTCTCGCGAGGGTACGAGTCCAATTTAATGTGGTAGATTGACCGAATTAAGGATGGGTAAATGAAAAAAAAATATCGATATATATCGAATCGATATTTTTAAATAATCGATATACATTGCGAAAAATATATCGATGACCAAAGAAAAGTGAAAAAAGATACCCAAAAAAAGGTCGCCGGAAAAAATGTGAAAAAGATACCTAAAAAAAGGTCGCCGGAGATACCCAAAAAGAGGTCACCGGAAAAAAGTGAGATACCCAAAAAAAAATCGCCAAGAAAAAAATATCGGTTATCCCAGAAAAAAATATCGATATTCGATATATCGCGAAAAAATATATCGACGATTTTTCAAAAAAAATATCGATATTTTGATATATCGATATTTTTTACCCATCCCTAGACCGAATGTTTAATTTCTACTCTAGTTAGGATCAGACCTCGGCTGGATGGACTAGTCATTAGAATTGAAAGAAATCTAGCGAGGAGGTAACATCTGTCTTTTAAACAATGAAATTGTTTTTTTTTTATATATTTTTTTTCTTTATGTTACTGAATTTAGAATATTTGAGTTTGACACATTGCGTGGCAGTCTGTCATTAAAATTAGATTTATGAAATGAATTGACAGAAGAGACGAAGAGAGCCTGGAGAAGGTTTGTAAAGTTGGCCTCGGACGTAGATGGCCCGTAGCGCCAATGATGATGATGGCATTACACGTGTAATAAGAATATGAAGACCCCATGGCAAGAAGTTGTCAACTAACATTTTTGTCAAAAATTAGTTAATAAGCCGTCTAAACTAAATAATGTACGCTCTTTCCATTGGAAATAAGTTCAGAACATAAAAATAATTAGAACATGTTCAAATCATAGGGATGAACATAACTACACTTTTTCATAAAAATCAAATCAGTTAATAATGGGAAGAACATGCAATCTTCAATAATAACACGTTCATGCCATCATTCTGAAATTAACACGCCTTTTAATTTGATTGGAATATTTATGGTTAATATAAATTTTACTCTGGCAGTAGTGTCATATATTTGTTTTTATTTGAATACTATTATAATATGTACTTATTATATATTATTTTTCAATAATTTTAAATGGTATATACCATGTTTTGTATTATTAATTAACATGCCAGGTATTTTGTAATTTTGGATAATGGATGGTAAAAACGGATAGCATTCGAAGGGTTGTTTGATGTTCGTGTTTTACCAATTTTAAAAAGGTATTATTCTATTAAAAATGAGTTCCAGAGGCGAAAAAATGGTTGTTAACTACATTTTTTAGGGAAAATTAGTATATTTTTATTTTTTGTGCATAAATGCGTTTTTTTACTTTGTAAATACTTTTTTGATATTTTAGTGACATAAATCAATAAAAATTAATGTTGAATTAGCAATAAAACATATTTTTCAAAGGCGAAATGCAAATGTCTAATTATCTCAAAATGACATGAATGTTAGATAACAACTTCTTGCCATGGGGTCTTCAAATATCTTTAAATATCTAATATGAAGTACATATTGCAGACTTTTGTCGCGTTCTTTAAAAGATCAACCATCATGATTTTGTCAATATTTTTTATTTACCTTATTGATATATAAGATTATTTTTGTTTGGATCCCTTTAAAATAGACTGTATTTCAACTGTAAAATAATTAAAGAATTCAGAACATTTCAGAACGGTAGTGCTGGATTTCTTGTCACAGAGACATCATGTATATTATAGACATCTCCCAGAGACGAAACTGTATTTTTATGGGAAAGTAGGTATAGAAGTCATTTTTTGGTGTACATAGGACTTACGACCTATCGTATGGTTAAGTTAAGTTAAGTGATCACTACACATATGTAACGTTCGCCATTTCCACCCATGATAGAATATACCATGTCTACTAATTTTTTGGTTGTTGTATATATTTGAATTGCATGCCACACTTCACATGTGTGTTGTAACCACCTTTCATACGCGGCCTGTGACAGCCTTTTTCATTCCCCCTAAATGCCCACAGATGTCGACTAATGAGAAATCAACAATTGATTTACGGAATTTTGAAAGCAATCACTTTAGTGATCACTTAAGCCAACCATACGATAGGTCGTAAGTCCTATGTACACCAAAAAATTACTTCTATGCCTACTTTCCCATAAAAATACAGTTTCGTCTCTGTGTGACATCTATAATATACATTAATTAATTAAATAATTTTTATTTAAAATTTTGTATTTAATACGTATTAAATATAATATTGTGCATTTTATAAATATGTTCATTTCTTGCTAATTTCATTATAAGGTCCACCATCAACACACATTTAACTTATTCTACAAATTGCATGATGTTAGGTATAGCACGTAAGAGGTGCATGATTTTGATACTGATGAAGATTTCTTGTTTAATGAAACAATCATTATGTTTTGTATGTATGTACTTGTGCTAAACATTTTATAAATAAAAAAAAAATATGTATAGGAAGTATATTTACATGAATTAAATATATTTTTTTAAATTAATTACTTTAATGAACATATTTAATAAAGCAATTAACTTTTTTAATGCGTACTCCATTACGCACTGAATTTGAGGCAGTAATTACTTAACTTAACATCTTTAAATTATTCACCGAACGAATGTACATATTTTTATTTTCTTTGTTTATTTAATAGTTAAATACATATTTTTTTTACAATAACGATAGCTAACAACCTTCACATGGTATATTCAAATGTATTTAACAGTGTGTAGTACATATAAGAAACAAAAAGTAATACGCAATAAACATAATGCAATAATGTGAGAAAACAGTAAAAAATAAAGTAATATAGGCTCCAGGAAAAGACAAATTATTTACTATCTTCTAACTAATGTTGAGTTGCGTATTGGTCTGGGATATCCTAATTTTTTTTATTTATTTATTTATACAGTAGATACATGTTTTTTATAATAAATTGATTCTATTTTACAACATATTTACAGACATTATACTCCCCATAATATGAGCTAAAGCTCAAACTTATGGGAGGAGTATTTACAAGCTAAATTAAGGTATAAAAGCAGAAACCATTTAGAGGTAGTAATTTTTTTTATGATACAAAAACCATATTCTCATTCATTTTCTCGATGCTACTCTGCGAAATGTATTGTCTACTTGCCGAAAATAATTTAGTGTGCAGTTAGGTCTTTTCATATAAGCTTGCAATTGAGTTAGTGTATAAATATTATATATTATATAGATAATTTTAGTTACTATTCGAATCAAACGGAAAAAAGGCGCAAGTCGGCCGGCCAATGATATATTTGTGCGAGATATCTAATACGCTGATGAAAACCGTGTCAATGTAAGTTTTAAGTAAAAGATTGACAGACAGACAATTTTCCCAGTACATACGTGAGACGGCTTGGTGATGGCTAGGGCTTGGTTGTTTCAAGTTTGATTAAAATAAATGTTCGTTTAAAGCATATACAGGATTATTTGTAAAACATTAATTACTTCGCAGGACTACATTCCTGCCTTGATTATGGGTCGAAAATGTTCAAGCTATTATGACCTAATATCAATTGTTACGGAGATATGCGACATCAAAGTTTGCATTTTTTTTTTTCATATTTCTGACTTATTTTTTGTAAATCGTTGGAATATCATTACAGTAACTCATATTGATTACGAAAAATTCATTCGTTTCAATACAAGTTAAATAAAATGATAAAAACTCTGAAAAAATTCCAATTGGAATGTTTTCCAATTGGAATTCGAAGGTTTTTATTTTTTTATTTGACTTCTATTCAAGGGAATAAATTTTTCATATTCAATATAAGTTACTGTAATGATAGTCCAACGTTTTACAAAAAATAAGTTAGAAATATTGAAAAAAAATGCTAACTTTGATGTCGCATATCTCCATAACTATTGATATTAGGTCATAATAGCTTGAACATTTTCGGCTCATAATCAAGGCAGAAATTTAGTCCTGCGAGGTTATTAATGTTTTACAAATAACCCTGTATATTTAATAAAACGGATCGTCTGATTGGTAGCCCTAAAGCGCGTGACGGATAAGGATGGAGCCGACCACAATTTTTTCGTCCACGGGAAAGTTATCGAAGTTGACGAAGTTTTGGGAACTTGGCAACACGATACCAATTTTGGAAATATCAAAATAGATGGCGCGCCCACGCGGAAACGACGGTTCGTGCCCTTAGAACAACGAGGAGCCATCTGGCATTTATATCAAACTGAGATATTCAGCTTTTATGTTTTGAATATTAATTGTTTCATTTTTTCGGAGGTTCGGTTCAGCGCCCGTGGGGGTATTTTTGAAAAAGATAATAAAACTACTAATATAGAAATTTATTGTGGAATTTATTTTTAAATACCAACCACTTTCAGAGCAACCGTCCCGTTATCAGGGCAGAATTAAGTGATGGTCTGGTTGGAATCTCAACAATCGGTAGACAGTCACTATTTTATAACTCTTAGCGCAACCGAGTGATATATAGGTCCATTCGTTTGTAAATAATAAGTTTAAAAATACACGAAACATAGTATCATTTAACAAATATGTACCTATTACATTTCTGGCTGAATTTTTAAAACGAAAGAAAGTAATTTTACGTTTGTTTCGTGACCGCCGGGCTGCCGGCCGCGACATGATTTTGATTGGTCGAAACTGACGCCCGACGTATTCTACGCCAACCGCTAGCCAGTATTTAAACCTTTTAAGCCAAGTATTCACTAGGGGACGGATTGTCCCTCAACAGCACGCGCGGCATAGAGTCTACGTGACGTTGCAACGTCGTGCACTGTTCCGCGACGTCGCGCACAATACAGCGGGGCATTTCTACGTGCCGCGGAAACATTGCCATGCGCACGGTACTCGAGCGAGCTCACGGGGACATCGGGCTGCGCGTCAGTATCACGTGGTATGTTTACAAGTGAATGCGTATGCGTTGTATCTGTCAACTGACATTGATGTGGGGAAACGAAATTATTGTTCTCATCGCCGTACAATTTTGTGGGACACTTCAAACTTTTAATATAAAAATAAAAAGATGTGAGGGCCAACAACGTTCCTTAATATTGTCTTGCTTGGCTATGGAAGGCCCGATTATTTGTAATAAATTGTCAAAACCAGTTGTTGTCATTCGAGTGACATTGACAAAAGATCCATCAGACATTCTAAGATCGCATAGAATATCCATCCTTATTTCTCTTTGCTGTAAATAATTTCGCACCAACCACCTTTTTCTCCTCTTATGTTTCGATAAACTCGTTAAAATAAATAGATACGCAGCTGTCATCCTAACCTCATCGGGCGGCAAGTGTAAATAGATACGCAGCTGTCAACATAACTTCATCGGGCGACAAGTGATATGCGAGTCCTGGTGTGTACACGTCAAATGACCGCGTCATTGTCCCCGAAACATGAGCGTAGATGTTGATGCGACATGCCGCGCGGAATGTTTCGCGATTTGTCCCCTAGTGAATGATCTACATGGCTTTATAAATCTGACCAGTGACAGTTGGAAAGCGTGTATGCCGGTGTCTTTTCTACTAAGAATGTACATTCCTTTTGTGTGGTATCCGAATCCGATGAAGACGCATTAATTCACATCAGCCTTTCGGAACAGACAGATCGATCTGTTCCGGATTCGACGAAGCCGGGAGAATTGGAAATAGGATCAGCACTCGACGTCCCAGGAAAACGCAGTAAGTACACTTTGTCAGCTGTTACGTAGTTAGCTTTGGTCTAGTGTCTTTAGGTGGTCTAGTAGGTTTGTATCTCGGGTGTCAGAATATCAACCTTATCGGCGAAGATTGGGAACGAAAATATTTGTTTCCCAATCCCAACCCGCGTGCGGTGGTGGCAATTCTGTCCGTCATCATTTAACGTTTAAGATTAGTTTTTATCATCCCGTTGAACAAAGTTCGGTTAATTTATTAATAAACTCGTGTTATAAAATGGCTAACCGAGATGTTTTTGCAGTCAATATTACTAACTAATAATACTTCAACTACCTTACTCATAGTCATGCCATTTCCCCGAGGGGTAGGCACAGAGGATTGAGTGCCACATTTTTCTATCCTGACACAATTCTCGACCTATCCACATTCATACAACCTCGCATACAGGCTCAACGATTGTTCTGACTCCTAATAGAACCATCTTCCAGTATCTGCTCAATGTGATCACACCACGACTTCCATGGCCGCCCCCTCTTTCTAGCGCATTTTTCTTAACATTCTTTCCTCATTCATGCGCTCAACACGCCTAAACTACGATCTACTAATATCGGCTTTACATTCTTTTCTAATTATTTTTCATTCTTTACTTTATCATAAATGAATTTGTCACACATATCTCATTTCCACTGTATTCAATTTTATTTCGTTCCTCTTCTAGCAAGTTCCAGGCTTCACGTTCATCTTTAATGTTTGTACCAGAATTCCATTTTCTATCTGTTTACCTTATTCCCCGCAGTCATTCTCCTCTCGATATCATTGTCAGCCTTTCCTCTTCTATCGTCAGCAGCTAACTTATGCTAGATAATGCATTTAAAATGCAGCAGGCATGTACAGCTATTTTCCTAGAAAGGGAATGCGGTTAGCGATTCTTGGCATTCAATAAATTCTTTAATAATTAGTATATGGATAAAATAAGCTTCAAAGATTCTGTCAACTACTGGCTAATAAAAAATGCGTGCGGTAGTTTCTACAAGAGAGCAGATTTCAACACGTAAGTAGTCACCGGCAAAGACGTCTGGAATACCTTCCATTTCCAGGAAGATGATGATTACGGCACTTACCTGCCACACATTCGTAGGGATAGTTTTCAAACTGTGATTTAATTTAAGAATGTTCTTAGGTTTTCACGGCCACTTAGAATCTTCAAGTTTGTTTTTTGTTTGTTTGTTTACTGGGGTATTATGCCGTGTTGTTACGACTTTGCGGGTCGACGTTTCGGATCCCATTGCGGGGTCCATCATCAGGGCTGATGTGTTGTGATTTAATGAAGGCGTCCCTATAAAAAGGGTCTATATGTAAAAACAAAATTTTACAGGAGACAGAAAAAACACTTTGTGAAATAAATAACCAGAATCTCCGATTTTTGCATTTTCTAGAATTCACTTGCCTTTTATTTATGTTTTCTTTGTTTTTTATGTTATTGAGCAATCCCAGTGACATCTTGGAACTGTCGGCATCCGTCATATTTGTTACTACCAGATGAATATAGAGGAATATAGACTCTTTTTTCTACGTTAGCTTTGTAACTTTTGAGGTCGAATTTCGGCAAGATTGAGTTGAAATCATGGAAAATAAGTACCGCACATGGTGCATACTGTTATATAGATCATTTTAAAATAATAAAATCACTTTTTGACCTGATGTACTATATATACCCTTTTTATAGGAACGCCTTCAAATATTGTTAAGAAAAAATCCGCTTCTTCAATATTTAAAAAAGGTATGAATTTCATAAATTGACAGTGGACGACTAAAGAATTAACCAACCTTATTTTCTTCTTATTCTTTTAATAAAATTAGATATTTTAAAGGAGTCCCGATGAATGGAATGGTTACTTACCTCAGAACAGGTAATTTATGTACCTAGCGAGGTAGGTAACGATAAAGGCCTGCACAAAAAACTGTAAATTGTACTCATTACTATCTTACTCATAAACTCTGTTGTTATCATATTCTTACCATTAATCATGTTTGATGCAAGCTGTTATAAAAAAAGATGTTATCTAGCTAATAAACGCCGATTTATCGGCACTGAAACTGAAACTGAAAGAGAGCATTTTTGTTTCCGCCAGGGATGAAGACCAAAAGTAACGCGTGAGCTAGAATTATCTCCTTAGACTTTCAGAGTACCTACGCCAAAGCCTTCGAAAATATTTATTATTTTCAGCACGTATATCATATCCTTTTTATCGCAAATCGGCAAAGTGTCTTGTGATAACAAGTGTGATCGATTTTGCAGTTTACGAAAGAAGTGCGTCATCTCGTGGTCCGTAACAAGGAGGGTGTTTTTTGTTCTCTTTTCGGATCAAGTACGTACTCTTATGCTGAGTACGTAAATTGGCTAAAAGACGAATTTATCCGCTAAAACGCATTTAATTAAAACAGTTTTATTTTACATAATTAAAAAATAAACTTAGTTTTCACCACTTTTTATATTGAAAATATCAACATGTTTCGAGGCCTATGCCCCTTTGTCAGGATACAATTGTACACTAACAATAATTAAATTCAAAAATCGAAGTATAGACAATAATATGAATATATAAAAATAAGAAATATAAATAAGAAAAAGTGTTAATAGTAAATTGAATATTATAAATAACGAGGTCCTTTTTACAAATAGTTATCTTTTAAATTTATTTTCATGTTAAGTAGGTAATTTATTATTATTCATTTTCCGTATATAACTTTTTTTAATATTTTGATTGTCTATACTTCGATTTTTGAATTTCATTTTCAGTATACAATTGTATCCTGACGAAGGAGCCGTAGGCCTTGAAACATGTTGAATGTTTCAATATAAAAAAGTGGTGAAAACTAAGTTTATTTCATTAATTATATCAATAATGTCATCACAAAATTATTTTACTATTTTTGAAGAAGTTTTATTTTAGTTTATTATATGTCAAAAAGAACGGTCTATGATGATTGTGTTCATTGAAATATACGATGAACATTTATTTTAATTTAAGTGAATTATGATAATTTATTTACATACTGTCGCGCCTTTTCCTCGAGGAGTATAATAGAACGCCACACATTCTTGTTCTCACCTGAACACAACTCTCGACTTTTCCTCATCCACGCTCGGTTTATGGAAGGAATGGGAGGAAGAAAACGTGAAAAATAAAAAGTTCATATGTAGGATACGAACCTTAGACGCTTTAATAACCTAACCGCCATATGTCTTACACTAATGAATACATTAACAATAGATATATACATATATGACACTTTTAAACCCACTTTTAAACACGAGAATAAAATTCTCATTTAAAAGTGGGTAAGCGTGTAATATAAATATGTATTAATTATATTATATTGAATATAGACGCTCTTAAGTTTGTATATTTACCAAATAAATTTAATAAAAAAAAAAAAAAAAATGTCGAGGGTAGAAAGCCAAAGGGCGTCAATATTTATTCCGAACTTTAAAGGAGAACAAAATAAAGTCCTGTCAATCTGATTTTGTCAATGTTTCTTATATTATTAAACGATTTCCATAATTGTTAATCCAAAACATAGGAATCGTTAAATAATAAATGAAATATTGAAAACTCATTGACAAACCGTCCTTTTCACTCCTGTAGAGTTCGAAATAATCACTAACCCCATTTTGACTTTCTACCGTCGATTATGAAGAAATTGAATTTTCGAATAAGTTAATCCATTATCGCGACGACGTTTCAATTAAACTTTCTGTTATTTATAAGATTTTAGGGTTTTTACAAGAACTTCTTCACGATCCGCTAGTTGCTTGATAATCGGAAACAATTTACAGATACAATGTTTGCATAATATTTTTTGCATTGATAGTTGACTTTCATATTTGATTTGATAACTATTATTTCATTTGATGTAATTTTGTTACACTTTATGGTATTCACTTAATGTTTTATTTTACTTTATATATCACTTTATTAATTGTTTTTGATAGAATTATACCTTATCTCCTTTTTTAATTATTTCCTATCAATCTAAACATGTTTATATACATTGTTTCTTTATTTACATTAATGGTACGTTGTACCGTGTATTAATTAAATAAATAAATAAATAATATAGTTGAAAATACTGAATTTCAAACCGCGTATTGCAAAAATCTATTTATTTCTCTGATTTCCTTGAAATAATAAAGTATTCCACAACAGCACTCAGGGGGGCCACACGCTGCATACAAATCAAAGTGAATGTGAAGTGTGATCGTATTCGCATTTTCACGAGAATTAAGCCATGTATTCACTAGGGGACAAATTGTCCCTCAACAGCATGCGCGGCATAGAGTCTACGTGACGTTGCAACGTCGTGCACTGTTCCGCGACCTCGCGCACAACATAGCGCGGCATTTCTACGTGCCGTGGCAACGTTGCCATGCGCACGGTACCCGAGCGAGCTCACTGCAACATTCCGCGGAGCGTCAGTACCACGTGGTATGTTTACAAGTGAATACGCATGCGCTGTATCTGTCAAGATGACAATGCGGGGAAACGAAATCGTTCTTGAACTGATCGAGCTGTATCGATGGAAGATCGCATAGAATGTCCGTCCTTCTTCTCTTTGCAGTTAATAATTTCGCATTCTCCTCTTTTTTCTCTCTTTACTTTTCGATAAACTCATTAACATAAACAGATACGCGGCTATCATCATAACCTCATAGGGCGATATATTTCCGTGATGTCTGGAAAACAATAATTATTTGCAAAAAGGACCTTGTTTTTAATAATATTCAATTTACTACAGTAAAACCTCGTTAATTTGAAATTGCGACCCAAAAAAACATTTCGAATTGCGCGGAACCCCGTTTTCGCCAAATGTGATACCGCAGCTGTCATCCATAACCTCATCGGATGACATTTCCGCGACAAGATATGCGAATCCCGGTGTGTACACGTCAATTGACCGCGTCATTGTCCCCGAAACATGAGCGTAGATGTTGATGCGATATGTCGAGCGGAATGTTTCGCGATTTGTCCCCTAGTAAATACATGGCTTTATTTATCACCTGACAACATTACGGAGACACCGCGCAGAGGCCTAATTGCACGTCATAAGATGGCTTGAGGAAGTAAAAGATATACGCCACTTTTATTGGATAAATAAACAAGATAATTTATTCCGCAGTCTTCACATTGGCGGTTAGGTCGTAAGTTTAATTCACCGTATAAAATGGCATTAATAATATTTTTAATAGGAAACTGCAATAGACCTGAGCTGACACCATATCGGTAGTTACGGGGTCGTAAATAGTTGTATACTAGACTGTAGACTGCGAGGCAGAAATAAAGAGGAGAAAAGCTAAGATTCTGCAGCATCTATTGTCAACTGTGAGGCTCTGAATGATCAGAGCCTCGTAGTTGAGAATAGATGATTATCTAAATTAATAAATATACAAATTTTCTTTTTTAAGGGGGTATTCTAGTCTAGAAATTTTTTAATCAATTTTTTTTATATATATTTCGTAAGTTTAGACATACAAGATTATGTCCTCAAAAGAATTTTTCAAAATTCCAATTATTTACCGAGATACAGCGATTTCGGTGACGCGGCAAGTAAGTGGTCCGACCGGAACAAATCAAACAATAGAGGGTAGACGCTGCCCAACTACCTGCGGATGGATTACCTCGTAAAACCTTTTTTATACTCTATAACTAAATAATGTATATTTAACTAATATGAACATTTTGAAGTGGAGGAAAGTCCATTGTATGGAGCAAGAATCGCTGATTAAAAATATGTAAGTATACCATACTGAAACTTTACTCAAAATTTTAAATGCGTTTTTCTAGAAACTACATTTTTCAAACTGGCGGGCATGATATCTCAAGTTCTACTGAACCGATTTATTTAAATTTTTGTGTGTACCTTCTTTATACATCCCTCTATAGCCCCTAGCAGATTAAAGCCGAAATTTTTATTTTTACTATTAAAGAAAAATTTCAACTGTTAAAAACGTGACAAAAGATTTTTTTTCAAACGGCCGCCATTTTTGAAATTTTTATTTATTTATTTCTCCAAGGTAGGGGCAATAGCGACATCTTTACTAATTAAGAATCCGTTGAATTTTTTTGTTTCAGATGACTACAAGGGTCGGAACCATGTCCGCCAGGACCCTCCACGTTTTTGGACCGCCCACTTTACCAGACGATAACTTTTCGAGTTTTGAATTTTTTACTATTTTTTAATTTTTAATGTATTCTTAAAATGTAAATAAACGAATCTTACAAAAATGTATATCAAAAATATTCTTTGTTTTTTTACAAAGCTCTAAAAAACGCCCAAAATTCGTGCCTCTAGACTAGAATACCCCCTTAAGTACGACGAACACCGAATACCGACGTATACCTACGTCTCATTTATAATTTTTTTTTTTTCATCTATTGAGTGTTATGATAAAGATCTGACATCCCAATATTGATATTTTCAGAATAGCACAGAACGTTGGTCTAGCGGAAAGACTCCTCACTGCCCAGTTAGGTCGGGCCACCGTGCTAGTTTTATTACCACAGCGCAAGCATTTATCTCTAGTTTGAAAATAGTAAGAATAATGATGTGGCGAGTTCTTCGTGCAAGTATTTGTATTAAAAAAAAAAGTAACCCATAAAAACCAAGTTTTTACTATACTCCCTTTCTTTGTAAAATATAACAATAATTAAAGACGAATTAAAACATATAACATAACACTAAACTCACAGAAGTTTAATATATTTCTAAAATGTCAGATATTTTGAGATGTCAAGATTTTGATAGATTCAATTATCAGCAATATCGTACCTTATGAATTTCCAGCGTCAAATGATTTAGGCCCGGTTGTTTCAAGTTCGGTTAAAGTAAGCGGTCGATTAAAGCATAGATTTTTACCAAAACGGATCATCTGATTGGTGGAGAACGTAAAAATCTATGCTTTAAAAGAACGCTTACTTTGATCCAACTTGAAACAACCGGGCCTTAGTCAGAATCAGATTTGAGTAATGTAGAATTCTTCAAAACTAAGCAGAAATCTAAAAGAAATAAATTATTATTTGATTTTTTCCCAAAAAAAACACAATTTTGCTGTCATCTGTGAACCAATTGTTTTGTAAATTTTCGAAATTCGTAGTGATGTACCTATTATACCGACGGAGTTATTCAAATTTAGAAAATATTCCGCGACGTTGCTAATCAAACTTTTCTAATGATTCCAATTTGAAAAAAAACCGATAAAATTTCTAAAAATCCAAAATTATACTATAATTATTAATTTTCGTCGCCACGAGTCTGGTTGCCAAGTTTCAGCTCGATTGGATCACGGGAAAAGGGTAAAAAATCGATCCAAAGTTTTTGTTGACGGCACGCAAGCAGAAGCCACGAGTTAATATAAAGGGAGTAAAAAGTTTCATATAATCAAGACGCGTGTTCCATGCAAGTAATTGATTCGATGTACTGTATCGAAGATATCTATGCATTCCGTACCAGCTATTGGCTAGAAAAGCCAACTCTTTAATTGGTGGACGAGCCAGCGAAGGAAGAGGATTTATTAAAACAAAGTGATCCCTGCGGGACCCATCTGCCGGTCCTGGGAGGAGGGCTCATTAAGGAGGGAAGCTGGCAGGACAGCTCAGAGTAATCTCTCGCTGGGGAAGGAGAAATGACACTCGGAGGATGTTTTACAATATTTCTCATCAAATCTGGAGCCACTTCCGAAAATAAATGAAAACTTATTATTGAGTGGGGATTTCATTACAGATAACTTAGATGTGGGTGGCGGAAGACAGCGACAGGGGAACCGGAAAGTGAGTTCTAGGTAGGGGCTTTCCTTTATGATTTATCATTTTTACTCCCTTTATTTTAACTCGTGGCGTCTGATTGATTGATTGGTTGACGAAAAAATTTTGGATCGATTTTTAACCCTTTTCCCGTGATCCAATCGAGCTGAAACTTTGCAAGAAGATCTATCAAATTTTCGTTAAAAAAATTAATAATTATAGTATAATTTTGGATTTTTAGAAATTTTATTGTTTTTTTCAAATTGGAATCATTAGAAAAGTTTGATTACGGCGGCCCGATAACGTCGCGGAATATTTTCTAAATTTGAATTACTCCGTCGGTATGCATAATAGGTACTTCACTACGAATGTCGAAAATCTTAATTGACTGAAAAATGTTTTTAGAATTTAATTTTCAAAGCATGAAGTGTCTTATCAAAGCTCAAAACATCTGACATTTTAGAAATATATTAAATTACTGTAAGTCTAGTGTTATGTTATATGTTTTAATTCGTCTTAAATTGTTGTTATATTTTACAAAGAAAGGGAGTATAATAATAAAAACTTGGTTTTTATGGGTTACTTTTTTAAGTAGAATTTTTTAACAATCAAAATAGTGAGTTCATGATTTCAATTTGTCGGATATATTTTTATAAACGTATATGATTAATTAATTAAGGATAAATTATAGAAGTCTCACAGAGACGAAGCTCATTTATATATGAGAAAGGTGGATGGAAGTCTCTTATACGATGGCTTAGGGCTTACAACCTGTATGAGATGGCTTAAGTGATCACTCTACACAATGCAACGTTCACCAATTCCATCGTAAGAATATCCTCACATTAACAAAATTTGAAATTTCTTTATGTACGAGTATGTTTGAATCCAGGACCTTTCACATATTATTATGCTCAATGCTAGAGACATCTGTTAATTTTTTTCTCATTAACAAGTTGTATTTTGTATAAGCTGTTAGTATTTATTAACCTAACCTAATTTAATCTAAAACATAACTAAATAAAATAAGTAACCTAAATAAATGCAAATTACTTAAAAAAAGTACTCCAATGTTACTTAGTGGGTTTTACCTCTAAGGGAAAGATATGTTTTATTAAGTATAATAGAGCGTCATGAAACGTGTTAAGTAATATTTGTATCTGTATTATCTTTATACGTGGCGGGGATAAATTGTAAGAGGATTATTTATATGGGGGGTTATTTGCACGGGGGGTTATTTGTACGGGGGTTAATTGTCGGGGGGTTATTTGTACGGGGGGTTATTGTCCGGAGGTATATGTTCAGGGGGTATTTTTTCTGATACCCCACCCTATATAATGGGTTTCAACAATTTCTTAAGAAATATATTTAAGACAGAATGGTTCCAAATAAAAAATATATTCTGTACATTCATCTCGTGTATTAACCATTTGAATCTTAAATCGATTGGTGAAATTTGGAAGGGTAGTTTAAAATTCATACCGTGGGAAGGCTGCTAAATACATCCGCCTCCGCTACCGCGGCCGTAATAACGTCGTCCGATTCAAACCACCACTCAACTTGTCGGATATTACTTTTCCCAACGAATAAAAAATATATTTATAAAAATACTAGGGTTGGAATGCGTGGGTTTCTTTGATATCCGTCGGTAAATGAGGAATCACCGACCTTTTATTTTACTTATTTTAAATTATTTATTACGTAAAAAGGTAAAGGTAGTTGCTTAACTAGACTAGTCTGTTCTAAAGTAACTACCTGTGCTGTTTTTGAAATTTATCTAATAATTAGTGTATAATAAGTGTGTAATAATTATAAAGTGCACTTAACAAATTCACTTCAGATAGAGATAAAATCAAAACATATTACCTACTGTATTGTACCTACTATATAAAGCGTACAGATATAGGACGTCTCTATACAATGATTCCCAGAATTGTCCATGCTATTACTGCTCCAGATTCGTTGCATTATAATATATTGAATAAATACTTTCGCAGATTGATACTATAAGTTAAAATATATTTTAGAAATCTATGTATCACATAAAAATATTATATTATTTATATCCTACGTTTACAGAGACATACTATACGTTATAAACTAAAGCATTCACCCACGGGCACATCCCAATTATCAACAATACATACGGGTATATTCACCACTTAATAAGCAAACATACACACACCGCAAACTTGTCTAGACACTGAATAACAAATAGTTAAACGATCAACAAACCTTATGAATAAACAATAAGAAACTAACAAATTCACTAGACCGATTACTGTGCGACCTCCTATTTAACGTGCCCTGTCGATTGTTTACTGAGGAATTCATAAAAAGAGAATCACAATTTGTACCTCTGTGAGCACGTAAGCAAAGGTCCAATTTCAACTGCGTGACGACGTTAAGAAAAGAGACATTAAGACAGTTTTTGGTACCAACTCCAAAATTAAGGATTTGTTGAGATCAGCGAAGGATCGAGATCGCTTAGAAACAGACGGTGTGTATAGACTCGATTGTCAAGACTGCGATAAAGTATATGTGGGACAAATGGCGCGTACCATTTCCAAAAGGGTCAACGAGCACAAACGGGCATGCAAACTCGGTCATCCAGAAAAATCAGCACTGGCTGAGCATTTTCTGGATACCGGCCATCATTTTGCATTCGAACCGGAAATCCTTGGAAAGCCTAAGAGTCACCATGCGCGTCTTATCAAGGAAGCACTAGAAATCTACAAGCATCCGATAAGCATTAATAGAGATGATGGTCTCAAATTAAAAACATCTTGGTATTCGGCGCTTCAAAGTCATTCTCGTCGCAGACTCCGCAGAGATAGTGATCAGACAACAGATGAATCATACACACAACACAATACAACACATCATGACTTCGGCACGGTGTTGCAAGCCGATACTTAACCACAACATCAACATTCAAGACAACACATCAGCCCTGATGATGGACCCTGCAATGGGATCCGAAACGTCGGCCCGAAAGGTCGTAACAACACGGCATAATACCCCAGTAAACACAAACTTGAAGTTGCGTGACGACGTATTAAATATTGAATACCTTCACTCAGAAGCCGCTGTCACTCGTATCAATGAAACCTTTGATTAGTCCTCAAACGTAAGGTGTCTGTCTTATATTATTTTTAATGGTGTACTTGCTGAGGGCCGATTAAAGGCTTGCCACTCGTAAGTAAATATGTACTTAATAAAGATGAATAGGTACTTAATAATCCATTCGAATTGGGTATCATTTAAGAACACCTTTAGGAGATGTAATCAACTTAATAACTATTATGATAAATGTATGTAATGTAGTCTAACCGATAAAAATATTCATTGTAAAGAGAGTTTGCATTTATAAATAAGTAACTGAACAAAGTGATTGATTTCGAGATGGTATATTATAAAGTGAATACAAAAAAATATATAAGCGCGAAACACAGATTGAGAAAGAATATATTTCAGGAAGACCCTTTCAATTTCACTTATCCAGACATTTAAATCGTCGTTAGAAGGCGATGGCTTAGAAAAATATATTCGAATAAATCGTCATAATCGTAGAATAATGACGCATGTGATTTTTTTCAAGTTCGCAGGAGAGCAGTTTGAAGTTTTATTTACATAACGACACTTTATGTCATAGCTCAATCACTACAAAAGATTTTCCTTTGAAACTTGGGTTAGTTATTTAAAGTTGATACCTTTCAAACCTCAAATTTAGTCAGCGCAGTACAACGACGTTTTCACACATGCTGCATTGTTCTACGATCGCAAATCAGAACCGTCGTCATACCGACTTCGTATAACGACGAACGACGATTAATGAGAAAAAATACACTTTTTATATACCATTAGCTGGCTTCTTTTTTTCACTTTTTAACGATCCAAAAAAGTCAATAAGGAATTTTTCGCACATCCGTCATTGTTCAACGATCATGACGAAATGTTATAATATTGGGGACAATAAAATAATATTAACACATAAGTGCCTAACCGAAATACTACCGTAGCCATAACAATGCCATGTTCGTCTGTTAGAAGACTTACTACCTAAATAAATAACAAAACTGATTTATTGTGCCGCAAATTTGTGTACATTTTGTATCGTTTGTAATAATGGACTCCACGAAAAGTTGTATTTGTATGTGTACATGCATTAAATATGCACAGTATGCATTTATGTAGGTACCTCCCATTTTCGGGTTCTCAGAAGAAAGGTGTGCTGTAAGCAGTGGCGTGCGGCGCATACAAGCAAAAAAGCTGTGCGTTAGTAAAGATTCTGGGAAACAAATATTAATTAAAAAATCCTTATCTTAAGAAAAAGTTGATTAAAAATTCTAGCCGTAATTCGTCCTAAGGCTAGAAGTTTTATTTCCGACTTTTCTGTGCTTAACTTCATGTCAATTCTTCATTTATTTCGCCAACCAATTTGTTCCACAGATATGGTCAAGTCGAGAAAAAACCGTGTATTTTTAATGCTGCGAGTTTTGTGCAATAGCGTCCTTCTTCGAAAGGTCCTATGCCAGGCGCACGTCATGCAGAAAGGTTATTTTTTACAAATTCCACCCAAAACTTTCGGTGTAAATTTTATGTCTTTTCTATGGTAAATGTAAATACGAATACGACAAATACCATCTGTTATCTGTCATATCATAACGATATCATAAAATGTTTGATTTATTTTTGTGAAAAGAAACGTATATCTAAAATTAGTATTGTTCCCAATTTAATTATACATAAATCGTCTTCGAAATGTACTGAAATTTTTTGCCGCATTAGCTATACCTATATAAAATATTAATTTATTTAGGAAATATTGTTTACAATACTTCATTTATAGTGCTGTTATTTTTGTGGATTGAAGCTACTCAAAATAGATCATTATATATAGAGTTAAAAAAATAAAAAATGTATATACCCTTACAGGAATATGCGTATATATATATATTTAATATACCTAGGTATATAGTCGGTCACAGCATAACCTAAGTTTAGCCACTACACGCCACTGGCTGTAAGGTACCTACCCGGGTCCTGTCTATACATGTATGTGTTCCTGTAGGTGTACAACACGAAGGTGGACCACGGGAAGTTTTATTCGTGATGGGAGAATTCTGAAGTGCTGAGATACTCTTCGTGTTCAGGGCGAGAAATTCCTGACCCCGTTTTATTTCACTCGGAAGAGACTCCTACAAGTATTCAAGGTATTTACTCCTACAGTATCCACACACATTCTCGAATGCTCGTCGTAGAACATTTAGAAAATTGCTTCGCGAATTGAAAAAAAAAACCGCGAGGAGTTAGTGAACAGTATGAGCGAGGAAAGGATGGTTAAGAAAATATACGGGGCGAGTGTTGAAGGCAACAGGACCTGGTATGATCAGATACTACACTGATTGGAGGATGGCCATGTTAAAACCTCAACAGCCGTATAGCATGCATGAGAAGGTGTATGAATATAACCGAAGCAAAAGTGATGTGCCAAGATAGAAGAATATGGAGTTCTATCCTCTCTGTCTACCCCTGCGGAGAAACGGCGTGATGGTTAATTAGATGATTATATTCTTTACCTTAATTTGTTTTAACTTTTCGTTGTTTATCTGATAAGGATGTTTTAGCCGTTTTAAGAGTCTAACTGATATTAAAATTATAAGTGGAGAGATGCCCAGTACCCTAGAAGCATATACATTTTAACAAATATGAAGTACTGTTAGCAAACCCTTATATGTATAACGCATGTACTAATTAGAGATGGGAATTTTAGCTCAATGAACCGTTCTCTTTGAATCGTTCATTAGTTCTTTGAATTTTTGTTTTTTATCTAATGCACTTTCTACTTCTGTAAATTAACTGTTCATTTACCCACCAGAAAATTCATGGGGGAGGGGGGTGGTTTCGATTTCCAGAGATTGCATCTTGGGATGGAATTTCAAAGGTCGTTTTATCTACACAGACTTCCCAAAACGAACAGACTATTCGTTGCCTGGGAGGGGAGAGGTGCTTTCAATTTCCAAAAATTTTGTCCTTCAACCGCCGCAAAATTTTCACAACCTAAAAAAATGCCTACCAAAAAATTTCAGCACAATTTAATAAATTAATTATTTTTCATCTACTAACCTAGTGAACGTCCAGTTCACTTATGCGAACTGTTCCGTCAGTTCGTTCAGTAAAGTGAACTGTTCTTAAAGAAAAGTGCGTTCATGAACGATCCATCTCTAGTTCTAATGTAATTTTTTTTTTTGGGAAAAAAGGATTTGTGTTAAATTCTTGAACTAACGAACATCACGAATTGAATGTTCGAGCCAATTTCTTACAGTTTTAGGAGCTGATGACCCGTATCAGATTCGCTCATCAAATTATATCAATATTTTCATTTATTATATTTTCATTGACAACTAATATTTCGTACATTGAGAACAAAATTGGCACTAAATGAAATTTGCCCTTTTTATGACAATCTCACATGAACTTTTACCTTCAATACGTGAAATGTACAATGTAAGTAAAAGTACTAATATGACACATATTTTATACTATTTTTTTACATACCTACATGACTTTATAAAGCTTTCTGACACAAAGAATGCTGATAAAAAATGCTTTTGTTTTCAAGGTGTCTTTCTATGGGCCTACAAATAAATATAAGCAGAGGAAATTATGCCAGTGCAGAATAAAAATAAAATGTATTTGCGATACTAAATTTGTGTTTTTCATTAAAGTATTTTTCAATTTTATTTCCTTTGTAATATTGAAATTTTATTATTATTTATTTATTTAAATTTTTTAGTTCCACACATAATGTTGTGTGGGCTAATATATGATTTCACTTAGACATATTGCATTCCATCTAATCATTTAAAAGTTTTTATAATAAAATTTTTGCACTCCAGTTTAAACCTCCTTATATTCTCCATGTTTTGAATTTCCTTTGGCAGGCTATCGAAGATTTTTATACCTATATACATCATACAATTTTGTGAGGTGTTTTTCTTTTTCTTTGATAGTCTTATGTTGTCGCTTCCTCTTATATTGTAGGAATGAAAATCCTTATTCAGCTTCATCCTGTCATCAAGGTAATTGGGTCCATGTTTAATTTTAAATATTTGCACCATTACATTAAATATTATTCTTTCATTTACGGTTTCCAGTCCTAGGGCATTCAACATTTTTGTTATTTTAGTTCTCCTATTACACTTCAGTATTATGCGCATCGCTCTGTTTTGTACTATTTGTAGTTTCTTTAGCATTCCTTCGTTGCTTGTCAATAATATACTGGAACAATAATCTATGTGCGGGAGGATCATAATATTGTATATTAATAAACTTGTGTTTTTATTTATATATCTTTTTATTCTTCCAAGTAAGGACACTTTTTTGCGATTTTCTTCACAAAAAATTTTACTAAATCATTTTAATTCTTACTTTAAGAATTCTAAATATATAAACTAGACTGAAGTACGCGCATACTAAATGAATAGAGCTCCAACATCGCATAACGTAATTAATAAATAAGAAAAACGTCTCTACAAGTCAAATTCCAGACTTTTCTGCTGCTAGACAATTTGGGATGCAGACGGGATGCTGCGTACACCTGATGCCGCAGACCAGACTGCCAAACCCTTAATCAATACTGAATATGCGCATTTTTTAAGATAAATTACTTTCGGTGGCACCATCAAATTTGATGATCTCGATCTGAAGTAAAACCGACGGAAACTTTAATGTTGAACTGCTACATGGCTACCGATTCATCTCGCTTCGTCTTTTTCAGTTACTAACTTAACTAAATTAAGATATAAAAATTTGTTCATTATTCACGAGAAGATGGAAGGCAGTTGAGGTGTAAATAGAAAGAGATTATTAATTTTAATTAAACAACTTTGTATTAACCACTTAACTAGTAACTCTACCGGTTTCGATACTATCGTATCTTCTTCAGGACAGATGCAAACTAACTATCCATTATCTATTCTAGCAAACAAATCAATTTTTTGAACGGGGGCGTGGCTACAGCTATGGTGGGGGTAATTGAGAAGTGGACTTCGAAATGGGGTATATGTCAAGTAACAGGTTATTCATAAAATTTATCTGGTTGTTAATTATATTGGCTTTAGTGTTCAGGCATTTTTTGTTTCTAGTAATTCTTACTCACTTACTATCACGCCATTTCCCCGTGGGGGTAGGCAGAGAGGATAGAGCGCCAAATTCTTCTGTCCTGTCATACAACTCTCGCCTCATCCACATTCATACATCTTCGCATGCAAGCTCGCCGGTTGTTGAGGCTTCTAACGGGACCATCTTCCAGTATCTGATTTATCTGGTCATGCCACGTCTTCTAGTATCTTCTTCTTTCTAGTATTTCTGAGTTATCTAATCTAAGGCCACTATTATTTACGTGTAGAATCTCGATACCGTTTTCCTTTTTAAACGTGTGGCCTGTTTCCAAAAGCTGGTTCGCGGATTCGGAAAAGTTATTGTTATTGAGACAGCTAATGTGTTCCTTTACTCATAACATTAAAATTACGTGTCGTTTTACCTATATAAAAACCGAACAGTTTATAAATGCCGAAATAATTTAGCGGGTCGACTTTGTCTTTGGAATTTATTATAAGTTTGCCTAAGCTATTATTAGTATAAAACGCGACTTTAATTTTATCTGGCAAATTTTTAATCACTTTGTCTGAAATGTGATTTATGTATTATATTCTCCGCCATTGCTCATTTATATTATTTGGTGAATTTGGTATTACAGAGATTATCTTGGCCGCGTTCAAAATGCCGGAGATCTTATACAACTTGCACACGATAATCGGAATACTCCCAACTCGATAGAAGACGGCACATGAAGAAGTTAATCTCTCGTTCTCCTGTGACAAGCAAAACTTGGCGGTCTGCTAGAACTAAGTTCGAACCTTCGACCACTGGTGAGGTCTTACCACTAAATCCAATACATGCGTGTCACTCACAACTTTGCTTCAATTTGTTAGATTTTAAAAACAGTTTTGATTTTCTATCGTCGGAATCTATTATCGAATTGCGAAAATAATAATTCTAATTTTGAGAGATTTCGAAGATGACCACTCCAAGAAGAACTCCAGCTGAGTGAAACGAGTATGTCATACTAAAATAAAAGCTTCTAAATCATCGAAGAAAAAACATCCCATTTCTAAAAAAGAATAACTTCTAAATTACCTAAATACAGGGTGTCCCATATCGGGCCTAGTACCCGCTGTCAAGCCTAAATCGGGTGATAGGCCAAGTCATAATACTTATCAGAAAAATATTAAAAAAAAAAAAACTGTCGGTTAAAATTGGGCAAAGTATTGATTTTGAATACTTGGTTCGGTCAAAAAGTGACATTTTCTTCCAAGCTGGAGCTGAATTTTGGACAAAAGTTTACAGAAGCATTATTCAGGATTACATAATAATAAAAAAAAATGAAGAAAAATAAAGATTTGTAGCAACAGGAGTGAAAAGAGCGTCGCAGGGTGTAGATTTTTTTTTAAATGCTTGTAATTTTTAAAACAATTTTTCTGATAACTATTATGACGGCCTATCACCCGATTTCGGCTTAACATCGAGATAAGGGACACCATGTAGATCGAAAAAGCTTTATAAAGCCATGTATTCACTAGGGGACAAATTGTCCCTCAACAGCACGCGCGGCATAGAGTCTACGTGACGTTGCAACGCCGTGCACTGTTCCGCGACCTCGCGCACAACATAGCGCGGCATTTCTACGTGCCGTGGCAACGTTGCCATGCGCACGGTACCCGAGCGAGCTCACTGCAACATTCCGCGGAGCGTCAGTACCACGTGGTATGTTTACAAGTGAATACGCATGCGCTGTATCTGTCAAGATGACAATGCGAGGAAACGAAATCGTTCTTGAACTCATCGAGCTGTATCGATCGAAGATCGCATAGAATGTCCGTCCTTCATTCTCTTTGCAGTAAATAATTTCGCATTCTCCCCTTTTTTCTCCTCTTACTTTTCGATAAACTCATTAACATAAACAGGGCTATGTTATCTAGGGCTATCATCATAACCTCATAGGGCGATATATTTCCGCGACGTCTGGAAAACAATAATTATTTTCAAAAAGGTCCTTGTTTTTAATAATATTCAATTTACTACAGTAAAACCTCGTTAATTTGAAATTGCGACCCAAAAAAACATTTCGAATTACGCGGAACCCCGTTTTCGCCAAATGGGATACCGCAGCTGTCATCGTAATCTCATCGGGTGACATTTCCGCGACAAGATATGCGAGTCCCGGTGTGTACACGTCAAATGACCGCGTCATTGTCCCCGAAACATGAGCGTGAATGTTTCGCGATTTGTCCCCTAGTGAATACATGGCTTAAGTGTTCAGATTGTTTTCATTCTTAAAATCATTTAGGTATATTTATCCAAGTATTTCAAAGAGAAACATCAAAAAATTGGCATGGCTGCATAGAGTGAAGTATCGCTGATTGGTTTTCATACGTGTCGGAGCAGGCGGCTACTGTGAAACGCCGGTCTTGAGTGCGGCCGTTTTTAAGTTCTGTAAAAAAAATCCATTAAAACTCTTCAACGGATCAGTCAACCGTGACGATGCAAAGCGTTTAAAGTTATCGTTCTCTTCCTTCATTCTCGGGGTACACTTTGATTTTAACAATGCTCAAAGCTCGATTGAATTTATGAAAAAACCGTAAAAAAACTAACCCATAAAAACTAAAAAACATGTTTTTATTATGCTCCTTTTCTCATTGAATCAGATTTCGTGCCCATACACGCGTCGGGCTAATTACTCATTTTTCGAAAAATCAAAAATTATACTATATTTATTAAATGTTTTTAAACGAAAATTTGTTAGATCGTTTTTATCGTCGCCACGGGTCTGCTTGCAAAGGGGAAAAGGGTTAAAAATCGATCCAAAGTTTTTTCATCAGACAAGCAGACAAGCAGACGCTACGGGTTAAAAGAAAGGGAGTAAAAATCTGTACGTTTTTTCATTTATGTATACCATATTAACGTTCAAAATAAATTATTTTACAACAAATTATTAGATATTTGTAGAGTAACTTCATAAAATACAATCAAAAATAAATGATAATATACAGGGTTATTTGTAAAACATTAATAACCTCGCAGGACTATACTCCTGCCTTGATTATGAGTCGAAAATATTCAAGCTATCATGACCTAACATCAATAGTTATGGAGATATGCGACATCAAAGTTTGCATTTTTTTTTCAATATTTCTAACTTTTTTTTTGTAAAACGTTGGACTATCATTACAGTAACTAATATCAATTACGAAAAATTTATTCGTTTCAATACAAGTTAAATAAAATGATTAAAACCCTGAAAAAATTCCAATTGGAGTGTTTTCCAATTGGAATTCTAAGGTTTTTATTTTTTTATTTGGCTTGTATTAAAGGGAATAAATTTTTCATACTCGATATAAGTTACTGTAATGATAGTCCAACGTTTTACAAAAAAATAAGTCAGAAATATTGAAAAAAAAAATGCAAACTTTGATGTCGCATATCTCTTTAACTATTGATATTAGTTCATAATAGCTTGAACATTTTCGACTCATAATCAAGGCAGGAGTATAGTCCTGCGAGGTTATTAATGTTTTACAAATAACCCTGTATATAGAAAATAATATTTTTTTATTTAATATCAATAAAATAATTATTTTATATCAAGAACCACCTTGTTCTGCTGATTCTAGTCTACTAATAACGCACTGTCTATGTCTATGTCTATGTCAATGCCACGATTTTCAGCTTGTAACGTCATTTCTATCATCAACTACCGTCAAAGCTTTTGAATTTTTATTTAACTATTAAAAATACGATAAGCCGCCAAATTGTCTGTTTGTATATTTTTGGATTATTCAATAGGGAAAAAGATTTATTTGAATGTGTCCATACTCCTGTTGAGTAAATTATTTAAGATGGCTTGATTTGATTCGGTTTTTTACTTTCGTT
Organism: Agrypnia vestita; assembly: GCA_016648135.1. Classification (NCBI taxonomy): domain Eukaryota; kingdom Metazoa; phylum Arthropoda; class Insecta; order Trichoptera; family Phryganeidae; genus Agrypnia; species Agrypnia vestita. Next base: position 31,774 of record JADDOH010008622.1, on the reverse strand, counting down.
GTACCGCGTTTATTTTTTAAAAATTTTCTAGTAAAATATTAAAAAATATGAAATTGACATATTATAAAAAGTAACCCATAAAAATCGAGTTTTTATTACACTCCCTTTCTCATTTACTAGTTGAGACATTTTTTTTTTCGCTTAACCTACGCTTGGGCTTCGGTCGGGCGACGCTACGAAAGGGAGTAATAAAAAATTTCCAAAAATCCAAAATTATACTATAATCAGGTTTCGCGTCTCCTAGATGCGTTGAAATATTATCATACAACTTAATAAGTTGTATGAAGAAACCATTCAAAATTTGAAAAATCCAAAAATTTATTAATTTTTTCTAACGAAAATTAGACAGATCTTCTTGATTGTCGCCACGAGTCTACTTGCAAAGTTTCAGCTCGATTGGATCACGGGAAAGGGGTTTAAAATGGATCCAAAGTTTTTTCGTCAGACAAGAAGACAAGCAGACGCCACGAGTTAATATAAAGGGAGTAATAAAAATCAAACATCGGCTGAAGTTAGTTGTTTATAAATCAAAGTACAAAGGCGCGCATACTATTTTATATATTCCTCTAATTATGTACCAAGTTGCCAAGTCAAACAAGGTCAACAATTGATATTTAGACTCGTAAATATGTTATTGGCTCAGAATAATAGTTTGCAGTTCTATTCCCAGCTTCTTAATTTAGCTAGTGTTTGGAATTGGTCAAACCTGGGCGATCACTAAAGCCCATGAAAGAAAGCTAGAATCTTGCCAAAATGCTATGGAGAGAAGTATCAGATAGAATAAGGTATTCAATAATCAAAGAACAAACAAAAACGAAGAATGTTTAAGTATGCATCAAAAGGCTTAAATGGAAATGGACTGGACATACAATCAGGGCAAGAGAGAAGTGGTAAAAAACAATAATGTATTGGTTCACAAGAGACAAGAAAAGGAAACGAGGCAGGCCTTCTAGAAGATGGGTGGATGACACCAAGGCTACAGCAGGTGGTGCGTGGACCAGAATAGCAAAAGATAGGGAGGAATGGAGGAAATTGGAGGAGGCCTTTGCCAAAAGGCATACACACGAAACTGCCACGGTGTGACAGCCTAACTGATCACAAACATGCTGATGTCTGAATAAGGACTATTATTATTATTATTATTATTATTGGGAATTATGCTTGGAAGTGACTTCTCCAGCTATCGTTTTGGAATTTCATATACAAACATGTTCTCGTTTGTGGGACTTCAGTAAAATAGGTTAATAGTACCTACTCATGCTGGATATCCTGAGTGTTCTACTTTCCTAAATTGTGCGAGATTCGAGAGGAATTAACACTCTGGATGAAGGACTATTCCCGTGGGAAGCATAATCGCTAGTTGTGCCGCTAACTATCAGGGTCAGGTCAGGTCGGGACTCACCATGGAGAAGACCCCCGAGATGGTCCAGACGATGAGGGAAGCGTTGACGCTGCCGGTGTGGAGGAGGACTCCGGTAGGGGAGACGAAGATGCCGCTGCCGATGATGCTGCCCACGATGACGGTGACTCCGTTCAGGAGACTCATCTTGGCCTTCAAGGTGATCTCTCCCGTCTCCGCGGGGACATCTGGAACGACAAAAATAAATTGTTTAGATCAAGTTAATATTTGCTTCTTCTTCTTCTCGTGCCCTGTCCGGTTATCGGACGTTGGCTATCATGTTGGCTATGCGGACTTGGTTTACTGCGGCCCGGAACAGCTCCACAGTAGACTGGCCAAACTCCTTCTTCCAGGGCCCCGACTTCCGGCAATCTTTCCCTGCATTATGAGATGCAAGATCTCGTATTTGTCTGGATGTCTCATAACATGTCCTAGATATTGAAGTTTTCGAATTTTTATTGTTTTAATAACTTATTTTTCTTTATTCATTAATAATTTAATAAAGAAATGTCTTCTTCATTCGTAACTCTGTCATATTTGTTAATATTTGCACACACCAGATATCTTTTGATTACGAATTAGTACTTACGATAAATATTATTTCTAATACATTTAATACGAAGGCTAATTACAATTAAAAAATTATATAATTACAACATAAGACTACCAAAGAAAAAGAAAAAGACTATAGCCTGCCAAAGGAAATTCAACACATGGTAAATATAAGGGGTTTAAACTAGAATGCAAAAATTTTATTGTAAAAACTTTTAAATGACTAGATTGAATGCAAAATGTTTAAGTGCAAAGTGAGTTCATGTATTAGCCCACACAACATTATGTGTGGAACTAAATAATTAAGATAAATAAATTCATGAAATACAAACATAGATTTTCAATGATAATTTGTGGGATATAAAAGCAAAGGCAGCAATAATTTGAACGCAGTCATAGAGGATTACTAATTTATAATGTACTGATTTAGAATAGATACATCAAATGTAGAATTCAGTATATTTATAATTAGTAATCCTAGTTTACTGTGTTCAATTTTTTTTTAATTTTTTAAATATTGCTGCCTTTGATATTATAGTCCACATTTGGAGTATTAAATATTGAGGAAACTTGCATTTCTTTTTTTAAGCCATATTATAATACTGACGTATAATTATTAATTAAAGTCTTTTTACGGCGCGCCACTGATTTTGTTATTTAATTTAATCTATATTATAAATGCTCCGAAAACGATGCACACAGTGCGCAACATTACCATTACCAGTTTCAAAAATAACAAAATTGTATGAAAAAATGTAAAAAACTATCAGCAGGCAATAACCAATCGCAGAAACTCGCGTAAACAGATTGAATAGCTGTACTATTGGCCGCGCAGCAGCCAGTACAGACTCCCGCAGGGCCTAGCAGCCTAGCGACAGCTTAACTGCTTGTATAAGTTGATCGGCTAAAACGACTTATTAATTATACTCACTTTGCGTATTAAATAATAGGATAAGTTTTTGTTCATCTTCCATTAAATTAATTCGACATATTTATGGAGAATAAAAATAAATACCAGTATCACAAAATATTTTACTAAATTTCAAATTGAGTAAAATCGCTCAGTTTTATTCCGCTTTAATATACCGGTTAATTTTTTATTTTTTATGTTAAAAAAGTAGAGATGTGAATACGCGGCACACCAATATCTAAATGTTATTTTACAATTAAAATTATAAAAATATTTTTAGTGACAAAACTCTTTTTAGCATTTTTTTAGTTTGAATGTACATATTTGATTCGTATATAAAGTGAAATTTATGATATTATTAATATTTAAAGCATCAACTTTATGGTTAGACATAATAACAGAATGTTAGTTAACTTAGTAAAAACCACTACCAGATTTACGGTCTACCGATTTCGAGACGTACCCGTCTCTTCATCAGGACCAACACTACACTACTATATTCACAACACTATACACTCCAACCATGGTATTGTTAAACTTGTTCACCAAAATTGATCACATGCGTGTTAATCTTGTCAGAGACAAGCACTAGCCTACAGAACGTTTAGGAATCTAACGAAAGAGAGTGAGAGGGGCGGGGTCTAAAGTGGGTGTTACCAAATCTTTTGTGAAACATAAATTAAACAAAGGGCTATATGGAAATAACCTAATCAATTTTTCACAATAATTTTAAATAAAATCGAATCTATTAACTTTGAAATTACCGAAAGTTAAAACTGGTAATGGAAATGTTGGGCACTGCATACATCCTTTTTGAAGCAATTATATTAGTATATATAGAATTCGTGTAGAAATGTAGATTCTATGTGATATATATTGTAAATAAATGATTTGAAGTTATGGAAAATTAGGATAAAATATAGGAAAATTATGAAATTATATCTTGAGTAATGGGTTACCTTTAGTGTCTCCATTCTTCTCGGTCTCTTGCATCTTCTCCCGGCTGCCCAGGGAATCCTTTTCGTCTGTCATCGCGCGCCTTGGATGTTTTCTGTAACGAATTTAATAACGCTTAATTAATGTCAAGAGAAAAGGTTAGGAAAAAATATATTCAACTATTCTTTGCAGGAGGAATTAAACAATTTAAACATTATCTAAAATTAACACATTAGGATAAGCAATTTTAAAGTACCTTATATATATATAATTCTAGCGTTATATTTTATTTATTGATTTGGCATTAACTTGGAATGACATGATTGATTTATATTATGTATATAAAACACTTGTATACGACCACTTTTGAGTATACACATATATATATATATATGTGTATAGTATATTGAGTATACAATAGTTTCGAGAACTACAGATGTTCTCATCTACAGGTGAGAATATAAACTGTTTATTATCACCTGTAGTTGAGTTGAGAACATCTGTAGTTCCCGAAATTAGTAGTGTATACTTAAACTTAAAAGTGGTCGTGTACAAGAGTTTTATTTTTATATATATAAAAATTAATTCTTACGTCACCAAAGTACCAACTCAATAGCTATTGGGTTCCTTTTTTGTCAAGATTTGAGTACATATATAGAGTGTTCAAGAATTTCCTATGCATGCGTAACATGGAAAACGCGACCGGTAAATCAAAATATATACTTATTGCACAATACTCAGTGTAAACAAAACGTCTGTTTTTTATTCATTTTATTTATTTTTATATTTTATTTTTGTACTGTTAAACAAAAGTGACATAAACATTTTGGTTGGACATTAACAGCAATAAATGAAAATACGTTACATTGAAAATTTTGAAGACCTTAATAAACCGCGAAAAATGAGGGAAAATCAGTTAAGATCCCATTCCTAGAAAAAGTAGTAAAAACAATATAAATATTTCGATGAGCCATTTTTCGATAAATTTGTAAATTGGGAATCCCCAAGGACAAAAAATTGTATTCCTAATTTTAAGAAATATTTATTTATTTTTTTATTTATTTGTTTACGCCCATTAGGTATGGGCTTTTACATAAAGAATATAATATAAATTTCAAAAATCACATACATTAAACAATATCTGTATAGCACCAAAACATGAGTATAAAAATTAAAATATAAAGTAAAGAGCAGCAATATGTATAGGCTTTTACATAAAAAATATAACATAAAATTAAAATGAATATACATAAAACAATAATAGTTATAAGTAGCAAAATATAAAAGTATCAGGTATTGCACCAAAACATGTACTATACTGTGTCTGTCTCGTATAGTGCTCTAAGACTGATAATTTAATATTCACAACATCGCATTTATGACTCTCGCGGCGTTACAATAATCGCGTGGCTTCGCAAAATATTTAGATTTAATAATGCTCGTCTATGTTTTATCTTTTATACAATAAAAACTTAAGTGCGCCACTGCTTGGTTTGAGATAATCCCTTTCCAAAACCTCTTCCTTTCGAAGCTCAACTATTTAATTAAGATTACCTACTCCAATATTCTGTGACTTAAAGGCCACATTTGTCAAGCTGTCTGGTCTTAAGAATATTAGACAGAGACCTAAGATTGGTAAAGGCTTCGACACAATGCAGAGTAATGTGTTGAATGAAGGGATTTTGTTCTTTGATGTTGAGCCTCGCTCTTGAGTAGCGTAAACACGTAGAGTTTTGTAACTTGTAGTACCTACTTCAGACCTGGAAAACGTGATATGAGCGTGTGTGAAATATTAAAAAAATATTCATGGACTCACACGTGTTGGATTACGAAGGTTTAAACTGGAAACATTATTGCTAAGGGATATAAAAGAGGGCAAAATAAAAGACAGGGTTATTTTTTTGTATAAGTACTACTGGTATGACGTAGGGCTTGTGAGGTAGTGGCTGGATGACGGCCATTTATTTATTCAAAGCGCTCCTTAAGTAATTACGGTTTATGTGTTTTTTTTTTTTTTGTAAAAGAAAAAATATTTTAATTCGAGTTTAAAGGGACAAAATTAAACTGGTTAGAAAAACGCCAATAAATGTTGAAAAACATTAAAACAAAAGCTAAAAATGTCAAAACTGACGGTAGGTACTTTTACTTTTACTTTACACGTAGATTCCTAAAGAATAAGTCTTTATTTATTTATAAAATAAAAAATGAAAAAAAATGAAAAGAAAGAAAAAGAAAAAAAGGAAAAAAGAAAAATGTTTAAATAAAATAAGTTACGGACGTTACAGGAAGTTACAGACAGACAAAGAAATTATTATTATTGGGATGGGATACCGTTCATTTGCATTCAAATCATCGGTCAACGACTCAATCGAAAATTTTCTTTTCATAATATTTTGAGTATGTTAAAAAATTTCAAGAGCACAATACTGGATTTTATCCCCAGGGGACATCGTTAATCAATATATATTATAGATGTCTCATAGACATGAAGCTATTTTTTATATGGGAAAGCAGGTATGGAAGTCTTTTTGTTCTTCTTACACTGTGTAAAGTAATCACTTAAGCCAGCCGTAAGATAAGTCTTAAGCCCTATGAACACCCAAAAAGACTTCCATACCTTCTTTCTCATATAAAAAAATAGCTTCGTCTCTGTGAGAAATCTATAATATATCATAATTTTATTTTAGGTTAAAAATTATGTAGGTAGGTAAGAAAACAAAAATTGACACTTTAAAGAAAATGTTTTACAAATTTTTATTGCCCGGTTAATCTAACTCTGGATGTTCTAGAATCTACTACATATTAATAATAACAAAAATTTAACAAGCTCGACCATTGACAGGTGGCCAGGGTGAATCAGACATTTTATTTTCTTCCTCATTGATTTGTGAAAATGTATTATTTGAATTTCGTGCATAGAAGAATGTAAGTGACACTTATTATTTGTAAACTTTACCCCAGTTTCTAAACATGGGAAAGCTATTTTAGGAAGCAAATTACGTACGAATTTCTTTCTTGTAATACTAGTTTAATGAACGTTTCGTAAAGTTCTATTCTTCTACTCTGTATTCTATCAAACTTCTCTAAAAAACTCCAACTGGAAAGAAGATACCGAAAATTGTATTTGATATATTAAAATTTAATTATGAATATATGATAAGATTATTGGATATTGATCTGTTCGAGTGCAGCCACACAAGATTAAGAAAAATTTTGAGTTCTTTTGAATTCTTTTCTACGTAATAATTATGTCTCTTTTTCTCTTGTTCATTATTTTTGTATTATTTTCAACATGCCTATGTTTTTCTGCTAATAATTAAGTCTCTTTTTCTTTTGTTTAAATTTTTTATTTTTTCTTTTTATATAATTCTTAACACGCCCAAGTTCTAAGAAAAATATTGAGTGCAGAAATTTTTCCTACTTAATAATTAAGTCTCTTTTTCTCTTTGTATTATTTTTTAACATGCCTATGTTTTTCTGCTAATAATTAAGTTTCTTTTTCTTTTGTTTAAATTTTTTATTCTTTCTTTCTATATAATTTTTAATATGCCTTAGTCTAATTCATAAATATTTATCATTACTAACATATATCTAAATGTGGAGACCTGTAATTGGCCATCTATATTATATCAAAACATTAAATTAATAAAAAATATAAAAAAAATTACTTGAAGTCTTAGAAAAACAACAAAGGAATCCAAATGTTCCGAATATTGCGAAGACGTACTTTCTTTGCCAAACTTTTAAAGAGCGATATCGCGCTGAAGAGCATGTGAATGGATACTTGAAAAACCGGTTATTTGACAATACAGTTCTCGATCAGGAGAGGACCACGTCTGGCTGCATCCTCATAATACAGGAGGGAAGCGCATAATATTAAAATTGTTCACAATTTCATAAAAAGCTACAAAATGTTAGTATTGTAACATCGCGTGTCGTCAAAGCTTACTGCTATTTCTTACTTTACTTGAGACGTGTGGAAATTGACGTTTCAAAATATTATTTTTATTTTTATTTTATCTTGCAGTTTAAAGTTTTAGGTATGGCTAATTTGAATCTTCACTCATTCAAAAATTCTAAAAAGTAACCCATAAAAACCAAGTTTTTACTATACTCCCTTTCTTTGTAAAATATAACAATAATTAAAGGCGAATTAAAACATATAACACAACACTAAACTTACAGTAATTTAATATATTTCTAAAATGTCAGATGTTTTGAGATGTCAAGATTTTGATAGATTCAATTATCATCAATATCGTACCTTATGAATTTCCAGCGTCAAATGATTTAGTCAGAATCAGATTTGAGTAATGTAGAATTCTTCAAAACTAAGCAGAAATCTAAAAGAAATATATTATTATTTGATTTTAATCTGTGAACCAATTGTTTTGTAAATTTTCGAAATTCGTAGTGATGTACCTATTATACCGATGGAGTAATTCAAATTTAGAAAATATTCCGCGACGTTATCGGGCTGCCGCGCCGTTGCTAATCAAACTTTTCGAATGATTCCAATTTGAAAAAACCAATAAAATTTCTAAAAATCCCAAATTATACTATAATTATTAATTTTTGTAACGAAAATTTGATTGGTCTTCTTGATCGTCGCCACGAGTCTGCTTGCCAAGTTTCAGCTCGATTGGACCACGGGAAAAGGGTCACAAATCGATCCAACGTTTTTGTTGACTGCAAGCAAGCAGACGCCACGAGTTAATTTAAAGGGAGTAAACATTTATTTATGGCAACAGGCATAATGACAGATTTTGAAATAACATTCTATATTGTAGGTACTACGTCTACTATTACCGAAAATAACATTATTTCAGTGATAAACTAATTTATACGCAAATAATTGCATTTTCATCTACATATTTTTAATTTCGCGCGAAAACGCCCGCAGCTGTTATTTCGCCTACGTGACGTCAAGCCTCAGTAAACATTGTGTCTATGGCAAATTTTCAAAGACACGGTAATGGGTACTGAGACGTGACGTCAGTCGCTCTGACCGGTGTTTCAATTAAAATGGCGGATTGCACAATTTTATACTTTTATTTTATCGAAAATCTTATAAATCTCAATGTGTATATTAAAACTAGATCATTTTTTAGAATCCTTTCAAAATATATTCTTCATTAAAATCACTTATTCTTTAATACTATCATCATGCCTATTTCAAGCCAGTATAATAGGTGAATTTTTAAACGAACATTATTTTTTTGAGTTTTTCTCGAAAGTTTTGGAGATGATACCTCAACACTGTTTGTCTGATTTTGTTTATATTTTGCAAAAATCTTACTAATATGCACCATTATTAACGATACATGCGTGATATTTTTTGATCCAATACGCCGTTTGCTAATTATAAAGTTTTAACTGATCTCATTTGCACAAAAAATTCTAATTTTTTTCGATACGGTGCATCATAAACATTACATCAGTTAGGGTCAAGAGAAATATGAATATAAATGTAATTTTTGATGCCTCACATTCGTATGACTTCTTAAAAAACATGTAGTATTGTAGGTAATCGGTTATGGATAGTGATGGGACCTATGACACACTAACCGTTATTTGAGATTTGTATGTGATTGCGTCGATGAAAGGCAACTGATTTTATTGCAATTTTAAGGGTGACTATCGGTACTAGATAGCAATTATATGTTAGTTATCAAATATCGGTACAATCAGATACAAATCCCTAATAACTGTACCGCAAAAAACCGGTTAAAATAACGGTTTAATCATCACTAGTTCTGGAGTTTTTTCTTTACAACTTTACAAGTCCTCGGTATCTGGCGTAGGCTCCTGTGAGGTGTGGCGTGACGGTCAGATTGTTATTCGAGGTCATTATCCTTCGTACGTCGAAAACATTCACGTCTTCTAAATTCAATCATTGCTCCCTCTTCCACCGACCGTAGCAGTCTCGGGCCAATCGCTTCATTGTTGAATCTCTGTTTTGCATTGAAACTCGAAGAGGCAGAGTGAACGGGCTACTAGACTCGTGACTTGTGAAGAATACGTGGGAAGACGTAGTACGACTCAATAAGAGATGGATAGGAACGTGAAGCCTCCATAAAACGACAAAGTCGAAGGCTTTGCCGTAGACTCGTCCAGGCACAGATGAAACTGGATTGTGCAGATAATAGGCGGACAAAAATAAATAATTATTTAAAAAAATATTTAGAAAGAAGTGTCTCTGATTTAAATAATAAATTGAACGCTTTCTTCATCACTTGCTTGAAAACAAAATATGAAACCGACTTCTGTAATAAATATATAAAATATTTAGTATGGAATGAATCAATCTTACCATTAAGATCGGTGGTATTGGCGAATATAAATTATCATACATAAAAAAATAAATAACGGTTCCATGAATAGATTAAAAACGGATCCACAGTAGGTACTGTATATAAAACATTCCCTCACAGCAAATAAAATTTTCATTGTTGATGTATAAGATACTAAACTGTGATTATTTTCACATATTTTATTTTCTTTATTGTATCATATTTTATAGATTTATATATAAAAAATAGATAAAAGGTCATGACAAGTTTAGCCATGATATTTCATCTTGACGCTGTGGATGAAGAAATTAATACGTTTGTAAGAAACAATCCTTCTTATATCATCTTTTAATGCAGTGTATTTGAGCCGTAGAATTACAAAATCCGCTCTGGACATTTTTAATTTTTATTATCGTCTATTAAGTGTTGGGATAAAGATCTTAAAGATCCAGACATTGTTATTTTCAGAATCGGGCCGTAAATCAGGCATAACTAAATGTGCACGTGGTTGGCCGTGGAAGCTGACTCGACGTACATCTACATAAAATATAGAATGAATGGTCTCCTTGGCTCTGAAACCACGACTTAGAAGAGAAAGGAACTCCGCAATATTTTTTATACAATATTTCGGCTACGGCGATGGCCTCGATTGCCATACTAATACAGATTTCTTTCCATATTTGGATCTCTCGCAACAAAAAATCTTTCAATATTTAACAATATTATAACTTAATTCTGCGCAGATTGACGTGTGCACTGCGATAGACTTAGGGCCGGTTGCTTGGTCAGTAGTTTGAGTAATATTTAAGCAAAAACCATAGATTTTTACACTTTTTTCTTAACTATTACTACTGATCAAACTACGGCCCTAAGAAGTCGCGCTTATAGCTTGCCAGAAGTCTCATTTATTGCAAATATAAACGGAAAACGAAGGAAATAGAAATCGAAACATAAATTACTGGACTAGGCGCGATCCTGACCCCAGGACCTTCGTTATCAACCACGTCCAATCTCCATCATGTCTGCTGCATTTGCATCTGTCTTTATTCGAAATCTTCACAATAATTATTATTGCAGTCTTCGATGTATGATTTGCCTGATTATTATATTATTATTATCGTGGATCTGTCGGATAACCTCAGAGTAGGTACCTAACCTTTATAATAAACCTATACACTTTTTATGGTGTTGTAATCTGGACTTGTTTTGTATAACTTGGAATTAAGCGGAAGTTAATTAATTGTTTTTAGACTTTCTCACATATTTTTATTATTTAGCTCGCTGATCACAAAGTTGAACTTGTATTTACAGAATCGGCCCCTTCAGCCACCTAAGAATTTACAATCGTTAATGACACTCTGGCCCCAATTCAGAGTCAATACTTAGTGGTTTAAAGGTTTAGATACGCCTTAAAAGCGTAATTTTCGGTACAAAATATCACTTTAGGGCGTACCTTAACCTTTAATTCATTAAGCATTTATTCTGAATTCGGGTCTCTGCCTTGGACACGAGAGGCAGCCGAGAAAACCATTTTTTTTATAAACATAAAATTTTGGTATTCTTTTAAGTCGGTTTAAGTTTTCAAGATTTTTGTAAAGAATTACTTGTATTTACAACAATCTTTTTTTAAAAATAATAGTCTACCTATTATGTATCACGGTCAGAATTCTTCAAATTCTTTAGGGTTTTGTACCAAATTATAACAACGGTGAGGCTGTAAAAAATATCTAAATGTGTGTCTTTAAATATTTCTTTGATTTTGTAGCAATCATCAAACGTAATAATTTCGTTGTCTGTTTATCTCCGTAACTTCGTGTAACGTCCGTAATTTCATTCAAATTTACGGCTAAACAACGGCCGGAGATGAGGCTTGAACCCCGGTCCACCAAACCCGAACCGACCGTTTCTCGCATGTTGCCACGGCCGCCTCTCCGTCGAGCTCCAAAAATATGCTATAAATATATACTAGGGGCTTAGCAAAGACGAGAACCAATGTTCCGTCATTATTTTACGGGTTGCAGCTAGTTATAAATAAATATGTAATAAATGAAGGGAGAAATACAGAAAAATCTTTAATAAGGCTGACGGCTATTTATTTCGCTATTAAAAAAAAGTAACCCATAAAAAACAAGTTTTTATTATACACCCTTTCTCATTTACTAGTTGAAACATTTTTTTTTCGCTTAACCTACGCGTTGGGCTTCGGTCGGGCGACGCTACGAAAAGGAGTAATAAAAAATTCCCAAAAATCCAAAATTATATATACGCGTCTGGTAGACGCGAAACCTGATTATTATTACTATACCTGATTATTTTTCATACAACTTAATAAGTTGTATGAAAAAACCATTCAAAATTTGAAAAATCCAAAAATTTATTATTTTTTTTAACGAAAATTTGATAGATCTTCTTGATCGTCGCCACTAGTCTGCTTGCAAAGTTTCAGCTCGATTGGATCACGGGAAAGGGGTTTAAAATGGATCCAAAGTTTTTTCGTCAGACAAGAAGACAAGCAGACGCCACGAGTTAATATAAAGGGAGTAAAAATGATTTACGTAATTTACGCTAAGCGGCGGACATTATTACCCTTTTTATGAAGGGCGCTTAGCGGCTTCCGAATAATTTTGTTTCTTTTGAAGAGAGTTATTATTTTTAATTTTTTGTATTCAATCGCCCCCTTAGTACCTACCCAAACCCGCAATTATATTTTTTGCAGAAGCCGCGGAATGTTTGGCGGCCAGACCCGCAGACATTTTCAGTTTACAATCTTAGGAGACGAATTACTAGAATTGTTGAATCCCCTCTGATGTATTTATTGTCTTCTAAAATATTTTTTGTTGATAGAGAAATAAAATATTCTCACTACGTTGGTGGTCTCCCGAGAGGAAGTTCGAACACTCGACTGGAGATCATTTGGCGAGTACCGCTAAGCCAAATAAGCGCGTCAGGTTTTATTGGAGTTTAGCTCAATTATATAATTTATTTCACGAATGAACGATTTATAACTTTGTGCCGGCATATTTAATAATTAAATAAAACACAACTTGGTATACGGGAACACAACGCATACTAAATTAAACGATCATTATAAAGACTTAAAATTAACAAAAAGGGTGGAGTGTAGGCGGAGTAAATAGAAGTGGGGGTGGGTTTTTTATTTTTTTTTTACTTAAAATATAATATAAACCTGAACAGGTTTATGGATAACATTTTTTACATGATTCAATATAGGAATATAATACATAATATAATTTGGGTACAAAATCATTTTTTATAATTGGCCCAGTTTTAGCATTTTTGTCACATCTGTTTTGAATTTGTCAGTAGTCAGTTGTTTGGTCTGTTGTGGTAGGTCGTTGATTGTTTTAATCCGTTGCAAATTAGTCGTGATTGTCCTGTTTTTGTTTTGGCGTGTGTTATGTGATAGTTTTGAGCCGTTCTAGTGTTGTGTTGGTGTTTTTCGTGTATTTTGTGTAATTTTTTGTATTCGTCTTGTATTTCGCCATTTGCTAGATTGTGAATGATTTTAAGTGTTTTGATTTTTGTAATGCTTTCAATGTTTGATTGTTGTGTTATACGGTATACGTTCACGTATGTATTTAGAATTTGCCAACCATTTGCTGGAACATAACCATACTTTTAACATCAATGTAGGTCTTAAAATATTACATAATATTAAAAATAATGAGCAGTTAGATAGTTTGGAAGTTTAAGAAATAAGAATTTTTTAAACCTGAATAACAATATTAATAAATAGCCAAATTCAATTTCCAAACAACCCTATTCTTAACATTTTCCTAATTATAAATTTTAAAAAAACCAACGTTGACATGACCAATCCCTTCATCATCCCTCCCCCCATTTCTATTTACTCCGCCTACACTCCACCCCCTTCTTACTAACTTGCTGGTCTGGAGTGAGGTTCGAACCCACAACCTTTGGATCACGAGGCAAGAGTCCTAACCACAAAACCAACAAGCTACTCAAATTCTTTTATTCATATTGAATAAATAAATATTTATAATTAAACGATTTAACTAAGACCAACAAGTTAATCATTTTAAATGTTAATTTCCACACGTCTCAAGAGGGTAGAAGTAAGTAAGAAATATCACGTTTTGACGATACGCGATGTTACAATACTATCTTTTGTTTGTTTGTTACAACAATAGTTTTGTAGCTTTTTGTGAAATTGTGAACAATTTTAATATTGAATAAAGAAATATAATAATTAAACGAATTAACTTAGTTTATCACCACTTAATTTTTGGTAAAACCAACCGGTTTCGGAAACAACGTTCTTTCGTCAGGGTATACTTAATACTAATTAAACTTCACAAAATTATGAACAATCATACCTATTATGGATTTCTTAATTTCTAGAAGCCTTATAAATTAAGAAATCCATAAATAATAATGAATCTATTATAAATAACCAAAAAATCTAACTTGCAGTCCTATCTTGAATACGTTCCTTTTCACCCTATCACCTGTTCCTTTCACACCCCTCACTATTTACCCCCATTTGGACACTCGACACTGAGGTATGATTGTTCATAATTTTGGAAAGTTTAATTAGTATTAAGTATACCCTGACGAAGGAACGTTGTTTCCGAAACCCGTTGATTTTAGTCAATTCGTTTATTATATTCGTAATGAATAAACCACAAAGTAACAGCAAAATACAATAGTATAAAGAAATATTTAGTGGTGTAGACCAAGCTGTATTATTTAATTTTTAATTTATTTCATATTAGATATCCTATTGGAACAGGTGCGCTGGCTTAAGAAATAGTATTGCGGTCGGTATTCGTTAGTTAAACAGTTTTTCAAGAAATGTGCGAAATGCGAAGGACGTTTCAGTGGGAATTCGCAATTTCAGACATTCTCTCATAAAAATTCTGCAGTTTCTAGTGCACGACCAAGGTATCGCAATGCATTACCGAACGGTGCAGTACAGAGCGCAGCTAAATAACTCATAAAATCACATTACTAATGATTGTAACATTTGAAAAACCCATTCAGCGGGCCCAGAAACAATGGTTCTTCGAAAAGAATTCGGTTCAACCAACTCATGATCGAGCAACGCGGTCCTCTAGCCTGCTTCTACAGCACGAACTGCCTCCATTCTATGCGATCTTAAGGCTTGTTAAGGCGAAGTATGTTCATCCTGGTGGAGATCGTCCTCTGGCTCTTCGTTCTTGTGTTTTCTTAGTGATTTCTAATTTTTCCAGGTTGTGTAGAGAAATTTTCCGAATGCTGGACTGTGTACAACTCTTACTCTAGGCAACTCGAAACAGCAGAAATGTGAATGCTTACGTGGTCGGCAGGAGTAACATTAAAAGATAGGATTAAAAGTTCACGCAGTCGTGGTAGCCTGAGTGTCACGGACACGTAAGCTGGAGGAGCGACAGTTGAGATGGTATTTTTTTAAATTAATTTTTTTTAATAAAGTCATCCAACAGGGAGACGCAATCGCTTGGTAAGATAAAATACAAAAAAAAGTTAAATATCTCCAAAAATTAAAGGATAAGACAAATAGGACATAACCATAGATTAGTCAATTTGACAATGACAGATTTGACTTTACAGTTTCAAGTAACCGATTGTTCCAAATGTAACTTTAACGTAGATACAAAAGGGCTCATGATGTATATAATGTACATAATCAGGGAGGGGAACGAGTTTCTAGTATCTGCCTCACCATATGACGATACTCTTCATATTTACTGTTAAAAATATCTATTGAATTTAAAAGGTTATTATTTTCTGAGCATATGCGTGGAATGGGAGAGGATTTCCTATTGTTGGTTTGATAAATTGGAAAGGAAAAGAGGTACTTCTGTCCGGTAGGTCGGAATGGGACATGAAAAGCTAGCAAGCTGGTGATTTTAGGAGAATCAGTAATGGGCACACAAAACGGAGACCACCAGATCACAGAGTGAAGCAGGCAACGTCTATGGAGCTTCATCGACAGTCATCCAGAGGAAGACCAAATAACTCCTGGATGACTTAATGCTCCAAAATATTACAGAGAAACGGCCTGGATGAAAGCGATACCCAGAACCGAAGAAGATTCAGCCTGAGAACGAGAAGAGCTGACCCCAACAGCCTACCTAGACAATGAGTTGGGACAGTGTAAGAAGAACATGACCAAAATATGCGAAGAATGTTTCTTCAGTACGGAGTTTCTGACGTATAGTCCATCGGGGAGTATATCAAAGTTTATGGCGCGAGAAATGTTACATGTACATGGATGAGACATGTCTCGGATACTGGAAAGTACGTAAAGGACTCGCCGACTATTGTATTTTGTACGCAATTGATACACACTGACGTTTGTCGATAAATCTATGAGAAGAGTCTATTCGTGCACATGTACTGTTAGGAAAATAAGTTATAGTTTATTAATCTCAAATATCCCTAGCCGAATGATCATTAAGTTAGGTGAAAAATATTAAGGTTCTTCAAGGATATTAAGGTTCACAAGGTTCGTCCTGATGAGGATACATTGGTATCAAAATCGGTGGACATAAAGTTACTAGTCAAGTGGTTAATACAAAGTTAGCAGAGTGTTAGTTAAATTAGTATAAACCACTACCAGATTTTAGGTCTACCGGTTTCGAGACGTACCCGTCTCTTCGTCAGGACCAACACTACACTACTATGTTCATAACAATATACACCACAACCATAGTGTTGTTAAATTTTCATCAATATTTGTCATGTGTTTTAAAAATTATAAGCATTTAAGAAAATTAAAAAAATGCACACCTTGTGACGGTCTTTTCACTCCTGTTGCTACAAATCTTTATTTTTCTTCATTTTTTTTATTATTATGTAATCCTTAATAATGCTTCTGTAAACTTTTTTCCAAAATTCAAAACCAACTAACTGCTCCAGCTTAGAAGAAAATGTCACTTTTTGACCAAATCAAGTATTCAAAATCAATACTTTGCATAGTTTTTTTTTCACCTGACTGTTTTTTAAAAAAAATTTTAATATATTTTTCTGATAGCCATTATGACTTGGCCTATCACCGGATTTCGGCTTGACGTCGAGATACGGGACACCCTGCATATTATTTTACTTTCACTATTGTTTTTGTATTATATAATAAATACTGTTTTTATCATCCATATTTCATATTCATATCCTCAATTAATTGATTAATCTTATCATTATGTAGTATTTTGTTTTATATCTTTATTATTTTGTTCTCACCATATTGTCAGCTGCTCATCTCGGTACAGGTGAGACGAGCGGCTCCATTTCCTATGTCATGTATCAAGATGAGGATAAATAAAAAAAAATATTTTTGGTCCGACTAAATTGCATTTTGTGGCAGGAAGACCTCCGTATGTAACGCTTCAAGTTAGCGCATCGCGGCCGCGCGCCTTCTGGAGGATCATTGACCGCGTTTTGAGCAGTTAACCAAAATGGCAGGTACCTGATACCGGTAACTGGCCACTGCCGACAGGGCGTCCGGCCAGACGGGCCGTGGCGGGCCTCGGGCACATCACACAACACCCGCCGATCACCGCCGCGCTGATTGATATGCCCCGTGCTGTGTGCCGTGTCCTGACTCGAGAATATGACGGCCGAGACATTAATTAACTCCTGTGTGTCGGTGGTGTAACGTAGGTCTACATGTCATAGAAAATATTAAATATCTACCTTATTTACCAAAACTAAAACGTCACATTTTATGTAATCATCGAATAGACATTTTCACACAAAATGACTAAATTAAACCGTTACGAAAGTACGGATTTATTAATCAAAAAATATTTTATTTAATTAATAAAAAATTACTCTCGTATTTTCGGCCAGTGTGTAAAAGAGAGCAGAATATTGCAGTTAAATCGAGTAAGAAAGAGCACGACAATACCACACATTTCATGCAGGACAGAGATGGCGGACGCTTGGGTTTCGGTGAAAGAGAAAACAATATCCAAAGAGCACGGTGGAGTCGCGTAATACGTGTTAGACAAAGACTGCATTCACCGCGTTGCTGAATTTAGTTGGTAATGATACGTCGGCGTGAGCGCGCGCAAATTCGATATGCCATGATTTATGATAATTTACTAAAATAATGCAAATATGTACGCATGTTTACCTTACATAATTATATAAAGAGACCTTTAAAAAGTCTTATCTGTATTGAAAATATATGTTTTTTTACCACATATTAAAAACTATGTCGATTTTTAATCATGTAACACTGTGTTACACCACCGTTCTCGTAAAATGGAAAATGAGTTAATATTTCAGGTCTCTCGGGGTGAGAATCTCTCGCTTGGTCTAAACGAGCTAGTCAGATGTCACTGTATATTATCTATTATACTGTATTTATGTATTTTGTTGTATCTTTTATATTTTGTTTTATTTAGCTTTTTATATTCATGCTTTGTTATTTTCTGATCTTTGATATTTATGCTTTGCCATTTTCTTCTCCTTGTATTTTTCTGCTTTTTTTATTTTAGACAATGAGTGAATGCAGTAAGAATAAATCCTTAATACGGGTAAATTACAAGCATATAGGACGACGCATTTATTTCATAATTGATCCAAATAAGATGCATGCTGTGCTCAACATTTTCGTCGCCAGATTAAAAAAAAATAACGAAATCGTATGAAAAGCAGCAGGTAACAGGCGATACCCAATCACAGATACAAAGCCGCCCAACGGCCAGTACAGCCGATAGCCGATTGCTTACCTGCTAGTAGAATATAAATATGTTTTTTTTTTAATTGATTCAGCAACATGTCTGAATAATCATGGTTTTTCTGAATTTTCAAATCATTTATTAGAAAATGATTACAATTTTGATTATAATTTAGGACTTTCTATTTTATACATAAATAATTTTGGTCTGAAACTGAATAATTTAGAATCATTAGAAATTAGAAAAGCATGTAATAGTAAACAAAATATTAATAATCGATTAAATTTAACTACTAGCCCAATTCTAATTTTTTTCCAATAATTGCGAGTAATCAAGAGCTTCAGCAATAATATTTAAAAATAATTTTTCATATAATTTATAAAAACAAAAGATATTATTCATTTTGATATTTTGACATATATGTATATAACACCCTGACGATGGAAAGGTTTTTCCGAAAAATGTAGGTGTAAGTAATTAAATTACACCTACATGTGTTACACATAAATTAGTAGATACATACAAATAATACAATCAATATTATAAATATGTTAGTGTAGAACAGCTTAAAGTGCCACCTCATCTATGTATATTTTATATTAAATTTAAATACTGTGTATTGTATACAATGTATGTATGTTAGAAATTGTATTAATGATATATAGTGTGTAACAAAGCCAGTCCACAATGCTTTACAGGTGGATTCCTGCCTTGATTGTGAGTCGAAAATGTTCAAGCAATCATGATCAATAGTTTCGAGTTATGCAATACAGAGTTTCATTATCATTTTATTTACTTGTATTAAAATAAATGAATTTTTCATATTCGATATAACTCTCTGTAATTACAGTCCAACCTTTTTCAAAAAAAAAAACTCAGAAATATTTAAAAAATGCAAACTTTGGTGTCGCATATCTCCATAACCATTGATGGTCACAGTTGCTTGAATATATTGGACTAATAATTAAAGCAGGAATATAGTTCTGTGAGGTTATGTTTTCCATGTTTTTTTTTTTTTTTTTTTTTCCTTAACCCTGTATACATCACTGTATTGTGGACTAACTCTGTTACACACGTATAAAATACATATTAAGACATACATTTTAAAAATTGAAAAAATTTATCATATTTAAAAAAGATTTAGTTTTTTTTTTACCTACCCTAACCATAGCCTATTTGCACAAATTTGCAGTGCATTAGACTAAAAAGCTGATCGAGAAGAATGATGAAGTTATTATTTGGACCGCGATTAAGTAGGTAAATGTGACAAAGACTATCACAGCCCCATAAAATAGTGTAGTACAATTTTAATGAGAAAGTCCAGCATTACATCGACGATTGCGTACAATTCGTTAATTCTCAATGTCACCTACGGGTGTTGTGTCTAAACCCACGCACAATGTCACGCAGTGGTGCGCGTATTCTGTATTGTTAAAACATACCTTTTCAGAGACTTCTCGCGAGAATCTGTCAGATAATATTAAGAAAAAAATAACCCTACTTGAACATTAAAATTCAGACGATGTTGGAAGAGGACAAAAATACAATAAAATTTACTATTATTAATATTTTTAACATTTAATGCATTGCCTTTGTGGTCAGACATTTTAACCAAATGTTATTTCAATTAATGTATATTAACTGTTGGAAGAATATTTTTTCTTCATCTGTATGAAGGCTTGGACTTTGTGGTGACATTATTATTAAAATAAAACACAAATTACTTTGTTTTCACCACTATATTAGATTAAAAAATCTACATGTTTCGAGAACAATGTTCTCTTCTTCAGGATTATTGTGTACTTCATTGTGTACACAATAATCCTGAAGTAGAGAACATTGTTCTCGAAACATGTAGATTTTTTAAACTAATAAAGTGGTGAAAGCAAAGTAATTTGTGTTTTATTTTAATGTGTATTATATATTATAGATGTCTCACAGAGACGAAACTGTATTTTTTAAGGGAGAGCAGGTATAGAAGTCTTTTGGGTGTACATAGGACTTATGACCTATCGGACGGTTGGCTTAAGTGATTACTTTACACATGTGCAACGTTCGCCATTTCCACAAGTGTTATTTATCTCAGTATATAACCAGTAATTTTTTTTTTGTCTACCAGTTTCGAGACGTTACACGTACATTTTATATTTCGCCTTTAGTTAGAGTAACACGCATGTGAAGAGTATTTTGTGAAGGTGTGTAAATAATATTATGGGTGTGGTGTGCAGTGGTACTTACATGCTAGTGTAGTGGTTGTGCTGATGAAGAGACGGGTTAAGTCTCGAAACCGGTAGACAAAGTAATTTTTAGTGGTTATATTACACCTATTAACATAAATAACATGTTTTAAATAAAAATATATTTACTAAGTGGGGAAATACTCGAAAACCATATTCTATGCAAGGACGCTTTAATACACGTGTCTGAGATGTATAACGTGAATTTTTAACATCATCGTTCCAGATACCCCCATTGTTCTTAAATTAAATCTTTTATTATTTTGTATTTTGTTAGGTTATTGTTGTTAAATTGTAATACATTTAAAATTTTTGATTCCGTGGAAACTTGTGAGATGGTCTCTGTACTATTTAATATTCATGTGTAACCTGATTTTTATTCGTACTGTTTGTTTCCCATAAATAAATAAACGCCTCCACGTGACAATTCGTGGAAGGCTGTACTATGGCTTCTCCATATTTAAAAAATATAGTGCGTAATTATGGCAAAGTATGTTAATAATGAACCACACAATTGTCGAAGTTGTCGATCGTTTTAAAATACGTTATTTCGTGTATAAATATATAATAATAATGAAGTTAACTAGTCGAGCATGGAAAAGCTTGAAAGGGAATATGCACTGAATCACTAGTTGGTGTTTCACAATAGTATTGGCAGTGATTGAAGAAAAAACTTGAATATAATAATAGCCTTCGCTTTTGAAATATTCTATGTAAAATGAAATCGCGTTATCTGTCAAATAGTCCATAAAACGAGAGGCTGAGCGGATAATCCGCGGACGTTTTGGAATTTAATATCAACCTTCCGCGGACGGTATTGAGATCAGGAGCGAGAGAGAGAGAGTGAGAGAGGAAGCGAGAGCGAGAAGCTATGTGGCTGGAGATCTAGGAAGTCCCATTAATTTATTAATAAGCGTATATAGCAGTGGCGTACCTACAGTAGGCATTAAGAGGCCCCAGTATGCGATTTTCGTATTTGCTCTCGATTTTGCTAAATTTAACGTATACTTATTAAATCATTTTGCAAAACCCATAGCTAAACAGGTTTTTAATCAATTTTATTATGATAGATCCATTCATTCTTGAAGCATTTCCTTAAAAAAATATGAACAAATATATTGTTATAACATCAAAAAAATTGTAACCCCGGAACACTATTTTAGTTTTCATGAAATAGAGTTATCTTTGGTACACTAATCTCGTATATTTTCAAATAAAGACCATATAAGACCATATGATACTCTTACATGTCGGTTCCTAGGAAGAAGAAAAAAAATACTATAAAAAATACATAAAAAAAGAAGAAAAAAATTACTGTCCTGGAGTGATTCAAGGCTGTGTAGATCTATGTAAGTTTAAAAAAAAGAAGAAAAAACATTTTTTTACTATAAAGAAGTTATGGACGTTACACGAAGTTACGGAGACAGGCAGACGGACGAACAGACGACGAAATTATTATAATTAAGATATACCATGTTATTACTTGTTATCTGCCAAAATCCCCCGAACTCAAGTGTCATAATATCCAAAACTTCTTACCTACTATAATGCACATGTAGATAAAATATTTCAGGTTTGATACTATAACGTAAGTCTAGCGGTCACTGGCTCTTCGTCTAACACGTTTAATCCCGAGGGATTTCGGAATATTGTTTTGAAATAATAACAGAATTATAAACCAATATTTTTTTTTTTTTGGTTTATAATGGTTTTTTGAGGGATTTATCAGTTTGATCGCTGGATTTCACGGTAGGTAGGTTTTTCGCTAATAGACTCATTAAAAAGTCGAGTAGCGATGTAGTATTTATTTTTTACAATATTTTGAGTTTGTTAAAATCTTTCAGAAAAGTGCTGGATTTCTTGTCACAGAGACATTATTAATCAATTAATGTACATTATAGATGTCTCACAGAGACGAAACTGTATTTTATTTATGGGAAAGTAGGTATAGAAGTCTTTTGGGTGTATTGCTTTCAAAAAATCCGTAAATCAATTGTAGATTTCTCATTAGCGACATTAACGATATTAAAAATAATTAGCGACATCTGTGGGAATTTAGGGGAATGAAAATGGCTTTGTACAGGCCGCATGGAAAGGGTGGTTACAACGCACATATGAAGCGTTGCATGCAATTCAAATATATACAACTTCCAAAAATTAGTAGGCATGGTATACTCTATCGTGGGTGGAAATGGCGAAAGTTACTTTGTGTAAAGTGATCACTTAAGCCAACCATACGATAGGTCGTTAGTCCTATGTACACCCCAAAAGACTTTTATACCTACTTTCCCATAAATAAAATACAGTTTCGTCTCTGTGAGACATCTATAATATACATTAATTGATTTATTTTTTATTTTATTATTTTTAGGGAAAATTAACAGCCTATTAATGTATTAACAAATATTAAATAATGGATTTTAAAATTATGCCAATTACAAATTTTCCACAGAATAAAGTAATTTGTTAGAACATAGTTTTATTTATTAGAACATAGTTTATTAGAATATGGTAATTTATTAGAACAAGTGTGACGTAGTAAAATATTTTTAAAAAATTGTTTTAACAGCGAGTGGAGAGGGTGGAGGGGAATGTGGGACGGGAGTGGAAGGGAAGATAAATTGTATGAATTAGTTTGGGTGCGGTTGTGTAGATATTGTTTGTTTTATGTTTCTTATCGTCGAGTTGAAAACGTCAATGTGGTGATAGTTTGTGTTAAATGAATTTGGGGATCTGTACATAAAGGGGAGATGAAAAGAGATAAAAATATCTGTTACTGTTATAACAAATTACCATGAATGAATGAAAGAATGGAACGCATTGCTCTCTGGGTACAGGTACACCCTGCCTTTATTTCCGTGAGTAATCCATATCTAATGTTTCGAGCGAAATGGTGTATTTTTACGGAGACTAAAAATTCCTAAAATAATTTGATTTTATTGGCAATAACCTTTCCCAGCCCGGGCGGGGGCTATAGAAATGATAATTGTTCGGGGTGGCTGGGGGCGGGAGATATGTCTGCCAGTGACAAGCTATTAAAACTCCTCTATTCACCCCGCCCCGTGGGTGTATATATATATATACAAGGGTGGGTGTTAAAATTCAGGCAATCGCGGGGGCTGCATCGTTTCGAGTTGTTTTTATTTGTCAACTGGCTGTGCCCACGCGGCTTCGCAAGCGTAGTTTTTTAGTACACTGTTCTACAACATTCTCCTTCCAGAACTTTCAAGAAATTTATCGAATGTACAGGAACCTTCTAGACACACATTCCGCCACTCAGTTTAGAACCTTATAGAACTTTCTAGAGCAGGTTTTTCCGGAACCTTCTAGACTCACCGACACAGTCGGCGCGCCTATTTTGAAACAATCTGAAGCATTTGCGGCCTTCCCATAACAAAACAATGTGCTAGAAAGCACATTTTCATCACCCACTCCCACCCACGTGCAGCCACCCCCACCAAACTCGCATATTTTCGATGTGACTCCAAGGGCTATCCACCACCTATAACCACCAGTGGGTGGTTGTGGCTGGTTGTGGAGAAAATTTGGCGGGTTTCTTTATATATATAGAGATTTAGTAGGTATAATAATAATAAGTAATATAATATTAATACTAAGTATTTATTAAGTTACTAGTCGTTCACACGTAAAACATCGCGGGAGATAATAATTGCAGGATTTTTAAACTGAAAATATATGAATAGAAAACCATTTCCTTTTTTTAAATCGAGTAGGTATTCTCTTAAATCTACATTTAATAATAATAATTCAAAAATGTCAAGACCGAGTAATATTGACCTTTGCGTGTTGCTTGAGTCGCGCGCTGATTGCGTGTCACACTCTAATTATCTAAAGTTTTAATTCCAGCAAGTTACAAATTTACGGACCGATAAACTGACAACGAAATTATTATATTTGTTATATTATTAAAAGATTAGATTGGTTGACTAGGATTTGAAGAATTTGGTGATCTTATATTTAATATTCGTATATATTCATATTTTTTAACAAACAGACCATCAACAGGTCATTAATGACCTTGATAGATAGTCCTAGAGTGACAATAGAGTACAAAGTATGAATATTTCTTATTTACATCGTGTATTTATAATTCTTATAATTGATTACAATTCATTCAAATTTATTTTTCGATTATGTACGTAGGTACACAAAAAAAACCTTTGAATCATTTTATTTATTTAGAATAATAGAAAATGATCTTTCTCCGGCTTCAGGCTATGGTAAAATCCAGCTCTAGCTTTGTAAACCGGATCTTCGGGTAAATTTGTGGATTTTCAATCAATCCAAGAATCAAGTCGATATTAAAATCTTCCGCTATTTACATCGACACGAGACGTGGGCTAAATGTTACAATGTACTTGGAAGACGCGTATAATTTACAAAATTCCCGGAAGTAACGCGACCTTCGATTGCTGAACTGAATAACAACACCTCTCTACAGATGAGTTTCAAAACTCCAGTTCGTAGTGACTACAATAACAAACACTTTCCAAGAACTCGAGAGCCGCGTTTTCAATAAGGAAAATACGCTATTCAAATTATGTGATATCTTAGAATTCATTTATTACTGATAGTCAATGCCGTGCTATCAAAATGCTTTAACTATAGATCAATTTAGATGTGTAGGTATGACAAATAGAAAATTAACAGTAAAAATTAATAATACGAATAGCGAATTATGCAAGATTGAAACAGGAGTTGTAACTGGATCAAGTTCGGGACCAATATAGTAATTTATATTATATATATATTATATATATATATATATATATATATTTATATAGAATATATGATTATTAAACATATTTTTCATTTATTAAGGAAAACGAGTCCCATAATATTAATACGAAATTAAAATTACTAAAAAATTTTGTCCGATTATTCCCGATAAAATAAAATGGAATAATATAAATAAGTGAATTATAATCCAACGGAGAAACCTTATAACTATCAAATATTGACGACTTGTTAAGTCGCTGGATGGTAGTTGAAAGTGGTAACCCGCTAGTGTGCGCGAACCGCAGAGGTCCGTGGTTCGATCAGGTTCACGCATACTTTTTCAGTTTTATTATTTGATATTGGTGGTTTCTCTTTATTTTCATTAATTTATTTCGTATGAAATATATATATATATATATTATATATCTAATATATAAGCTATATATATATAATATGATCATATATATAATATTATATAATATATACGAGTATATTAAAATAGAGGACGCGAACACGGAATACGTGTCACATCAATATTCTTACTATTTTCAAACTAAGCTAATCACTTGTGCTATGAAAATAGGACTAACTTGCTAGTCTGGGCTGAGATTCGAACGCGCGACCTTTGGATCACGAGGCGAGTGTCCTAACCACAAGACCAACAAGCTACTATATCGCGCATGTAAATAGCCTTCCCAACATCATTAAAAAGGGCTTGAAAAAGATGTTTGTAGACGATACATGCATTTTATATGCAGACAAAACATTTAAAAAATCGAGAAAAACCTATAGGAAGTTTTTGACCAAATAATGAAATGGTCACATGATAATAGAATAATCATTAATACAATAAAAACGAAATATATGCTAATACATTCCGCTTATAGAAAAGATAAGGACAAAGATTTGATATTAATGGGGCATTCATTTGATTGTTTACACAATAATTACAAAGATTCCAGCTGCAAGCACTTGGAAAAGGTAGACAAATATGTATATTTGGGACTAACAATGGATAAAAACTTCAACTGGACACATCACATAGAAGATTCATGTAAGAAACTAAGGACTCTACTCGGTAAATTCATTCATTTCAAATGTTGTATTCCAAAACCTACACGCTATTGCTTATATTATAGTTTGGTAGACTCAATTGTAAACTATGGCTTAAACAGCTACGGATTGACGTTCCAATCATATTTAGACAAAGTAAAACAACTACAAGTAAGAATAATTAAAACTATAGCAAATAAAAAACAAAAAGAAGCATGTAAGGTCCAACAAGAAAACCTATTCAAAATGTGTAAAATCTTACCCATTCAAAAACAACTTTATTATAAACTGACAATGGAAGAATACGATAGTGGAGATTTAAAACATTGGTTCAACATGAATATACGACAAGACAAAGAACGAGTAAGAAACTAGAAATAAAAAAACAAGCAATTATTACGTAGACAGAACCAAACAGTGCGTTATACCAAAACTATTCAACAAACTATCGGATAGTATAGAAAATGAAACGGGGCAAAAAATATAGAAAAAACCCTTAAGAGATACTACTGTGAATTGTAAAGTGAATACTTAAAAACATAAAAGCCTTAAAAATTTGTAGTTTTATATTGTATTATAATTTAAGGACAATTAATTAAGGAAATGTATCTACAATGTAATCAAATCCTTGCGATTAAACTGTAAATATAGTTTTGCAAGAGGTAAAAATAAAATGGCAGCAATAAAAAAGATGATACCTAGAAAATATTAAAAAATATGGTGAGAAGGAGAGGACGATCTGATGATGACCAGATGGAAGGCGCTACTTGGCTGCCTGTCGCAACGGCTCTCCGAATTGGAGGCTGCTGTATTCTCAGAAATGACGGAACCGAAGAATATATGACCATCTCTTTCTATCAAAACCTTATTGTTTTAGCAACGTATACCATAAATATGTGACGAAAGTGCAAGTTTTATTCGATTTACGCTCAGATAACATCTCGCGCACGGCTTGAAAGTGGACGATCTATCGACGTAATTTGACATATTCGCATGTTTGTGAAATGGATGTCTAGCCTTAAGTACATTATTTTTATAAGTGATCATTTTTATTTTGCGTGTGTAATATTTCTACACATTAAATATTACCTGCGTGTATTTTAAAACAATCCATACTTCTCGCTGCTTTATACGTTTTTTTTTAACTGGCAACAGAAATCATCCGTCAGCGACATTGGTTAGCGTAATTAAAAACCTTTTCTAACGGGGTTGCGTGCGAAATTATCAGCGCATTGTAGAGTTTTAGTTTGTCCCTCCATGACCATTTCTTTAACGCTCGTGAAAGTAAAATGTAATTGTAATTAGTGTAATAATAATTTATGTCAGTGTTCGTTAGAGCCCGTATATTTCCAATATTTCACCACTATATTTAAGATGTTCCAAAACATGTTACGTCCAAATCTAAAGACGAAATATTTACATGACTATTTTTCCAATTCTATATATTCTCTATTTAAATCTACGACAAAAGTAACCTCGTGATAAAATTTGGAAACATGCGTTATCGTTGAAAAATATTTTTTGGTTCAATATTTTTATATGTAGGCGTGTTCTAAGAACACAGTTACTGGATTTTATAGTAACTAGCATAGTCCATTCAAATAAACGAAAGATTCTCAGATTTTAACATATACAGAACATTCAAAATTTGATAATGTCGTGTGGATGTTCTTACGATAGAATCGGTGAATGTTGCACTGTGTAGAGTGATCACTTAAGCCAGCTCATACGAGTTGTAAGACCTGAACCATCGTATTCATAGCTTCGTTTCCGTGAGACTTCTATTCTTCTTCTTCTTCTTCTTCATGTGCCCTGTCGGGTCCCCCCGACGTCGGCGATCATCTGGGAGAAAGTTTCCCTGTCCAGGACAGTGCGGAACAGCTCTTCCACGCTTCTTATCCCGGTCCACTCTCGGATGTTTCCAAGCCAGGAATGCCGCCTCTTTCCGACCCCTCTGCGACCCTCAATCTTCCCCTTCATGACGAGCTGAAGGATGGAGTATTTTTCGCCTCTCATTATATGACCAAAATATGAAATTTTACGGAGCTTTACTGTGTTGAGTAACTGTCAGTTTGTATTTGCTTTACGTAAAACTTCAACATTACTAGACTTCTATAATTTATCTTAATATTTTGGTTCATTTAGTTGAATCAATTTAATCTTATTGGGTTAAATAAATATATCTGAAAATTTTGAATTTCTGCAGATACAGCTTAAAATTTTCCTACCAATCAACTATCCTAATTTCGAATCTGTCTGCCCGTAACTCGCTGGAATTACAACCAACAACACTGATGAACGACACACCAATCAGCGCGCGGCTCAAGTTACACGCAAGGGTCATTATTAATTATTATATAATAGTTGTAGATTAAATCCGTTACGTTTTGTATAAATAAATCTGATTGTTAACGTTTTTTTACTTTCGGGCGGGTTTTTTTTCTAATGAATAAATATAAATTGTATTGTTTTTATCTTAGTAACTTAATTTAATGTCATAATTTTTATAACTTAACCTAATGTTTCTTTGTCTATATCTTACTTATTTAATCTTATATCTTACACTATTGATTACATTAACAATAGATATATACATATATGACAATGCCCCCCATTTTTAAACACGAGAATAAAATTCTCATTTAAAAGTAGATAAGCGGTAATATAAATGTGTATTAATTATTACTTCCTTTTTTATTGACGAAAAACTTTGGATCGATTTTTAACCCTTATCCCGTGATCCAATCGAGCTGAAACTTTGCAAGCAGACACGTGACGTCGATCAAAAAGATCAATCAAATTTTCGTTAAAAAATAATAATAATTATAGTATAATTTTGGATTTTCAGAAATTTTAATGGTTTTTTCAAATTGGAATCATTACAAATTTGAATTACTCCGCCGGTAGGTATAATAGGTACTTCACTACGAATTTCGGAACTTTATGACAATTGGTTCACAGATGACAGCACACTTTGGTTTTTTGGGAAGAAATCAAAGAATAAAGAGATATTTTTAGAGATTTTTGACATAGATATTTGTCTAGACTTGTTTCATTTTCAGTCAATCAATTATTTAATTACATGATAAACTTAATTTACAAAGAAAGGGATTAAAACAAACTTGGTTTTTATGGGTTAGTTTTTATACGGGGTTATTTGTAAAACATTAATAACCTTGCAGGGCTATATTCCTCTCTTGATTATGAGTCGAAAATGTTCAAGCTATTGTGACCTAATATCAATAGTTAAGGAGATATGCGACATCAAAGTTTGCATTTTGTTTTTCAATATTTCCGACTTGTTTTTTGTAAAACTTTGGACTATGATTTCAGTAACTCATATCGATTACGAAAAATTAATTCGTTTCAATACACGTTAAATTAAATGATAAAAACCCCGAAAAAATTCCAATTGGAATGTTTTCCAATTGGAATTAGAGGGTTTTTATTTATTTATTTGACTTGTATTAAAGGGAAGAAATTTTTCATATTCGATATACGTTACTGTAATGATAGTCCAATGTTTTACAAAAAATAAGTCGGAAATATTGAAAAAAAATGCAAACTTTGATGTCGCATATCTCCTTAACTGTCGATATTAGGTCATAATAGCTTGAACATATTCGACTCATAATCAAGGCAGGAATATAGTCCTGCGAGGTTATTAATGTTTTACAAATAACCCTTGTATAATGAATACAGCCGCTTTTAAGTTTGTACATTTACCAAATAAATCTAATAAAAAAATAAAAAAATAAATAGAAAACCGTTCAGTTGTACAAAAAACTTTCTAATACGCGAAGAAGACTGGAAGGTTATATATTTTGCGTATTTAGCGGTACCATGAGAGCCATGCAAACGGGTTATGGTAATGACGCGTGACAGACGACCTTGGAAGCTCGAGGAGTGTCTGGGGTGAGGATATTCATAACCGAGGATGTGCATAGGAATGTCCACTCAATGGAATACCGGTCAGTCCAGGTGGACTCCGTTAATACGATGCAATTTCACATTAAGAATGTTCTTAGGTTTTCACGGCCACTCAGAATCTTCAAGTTTGTGTTTACTGGGGTATTATGCCGTGTTGTTACGACCTTTCGGGCCGACGTTTCGGATCCCATTGCAGGGTCCATCATCAGGGCTGATGTGTTGTCTTGAATGTTGGTGTTGTGGTTAAGTATCGTCTTGCAATACCGTGCCGAAGTCATGATGTGTTGTATTGTGTTGTGTGTATGATTCATCTGTTGTCTGATCACTATCTCTGCGGAGTCTGCGACGAGAATGACTTTGAAGCGCCGGATACCAAGATGTTTTTAATTTGAGACCATCATCTCTATTAATGTTTATGGTTATCGGATGCTGTAATTTCTATTGCTTCCTTGATAAGACGCGCATGGTGACTCTAGGCTTCCAAGGATTTTCGGTTCGAATGCAATGATGGCCGGTATCCAGAAAAATGCCAGACCAAGTGCTGGATTTTTTTCTGTATACCGAGTTTTGCATTCCCCGTGTGCCCCCCCCCCCCCCCCCCCCCCCCCCCCCCCCCCCCCCCCCCCCCCCCCCCCCCCCCCCCCCCCCCCCCCCCCCCCCCCCCCCCCCCCCCCCCCCCCCCCCCCCCCCCCCCCCCCCCCCCCCCCCCCCCCCCCCCCCCCCCCCCCCCCCCCCCCCCCCCCCCCCCCCCCCCCCCCCCCCCCCCACCCCCCCCCCCCACCCCCCCACCCCCCCCCCCCCCCCCCCCCCCCCCCCCCCCCCCCCCCCCCCCCCCCCCCCCCCCCCCCCCCCCCCCCCCCCCCCCCCACCCCCGCCCCCCCCCCCCCCCCCCCCCCCCCCCCCCCCCCCCCCCCCCCCCCCCCCCCCCCCCCCCCCCCCCCCCCCCCCCCCCCCCCCCCCCCCCCCCCCCCCCCCCCCCCCCCCCCCCCCCCCCCCCCCCCCCCCCCCCCCCCCCGCCCCCCCCCCCACCCCCCCCCCCCCCCCCCCCCCCCCCC
>JADDOH010008621.1:0-50331 GCA_016648135.1 Agrypnia vestita | reverse complement strand
TATTGTATAATTATATTTATAATGTAATTTAATGTAATGTTATGTTAAATAAATAAATAAATAAAAAATTTAAAAAAATAAAAATCTTGACCATCTTATTATTCAATTTCATAAACGTAAAGTTTCAATCTGTATTAATACGCGAATTATTTTCATTGAATAATTCATAATCACTGATATCTACTCGCTTGCCCCGCATTTTAAAAACAAACATAGTCAGGATTGCCCCGGAACAAACGCCACGCGAAATCAAGAATTTATTGTAAATAATTATATTATTTTCTATGTAAGTATACTAAGATAATAATTACTTGTCGTATATAAATAAACGGAGAACATGAGCAATATTTTTATTGATTTTTACAAGATCAGTTATTTTAAATCTTTTAAATACGCAAAAGGTTTTTTACGCAGGATCGCGAGTCCACATTTTTGGACATGACTGTTTTAAAGGACCTCCGCAGAAATCCAGTATCTTAAACCGGTGCAAGCTTTAAAGTTGCATGTCTTATAGACTATCCATTTGATATAAGTAATGTACAATGCTGATTTTGAAAGTAACATCTCTTCCCTTCTTCTTTACGTCTCCTACTCCCCCTGACATATTTTCTATACGAATCAGTACCGTTCAACCGATCTAACCCAAATTTCGCATACTTATTTTTTTAAGACCTAGGCAATATTTATTTCTCCCTCTTTACCACACTCCCTTCCCCTGATATATTTTCTGTACAAATCTATATCATTAGACCGATCTGACCAAAATTTTGCACACGTGTTCTTAGGGACTCGATGGGTAATAAAGGTGTCATTTCCCCCCTCCCCTGACATATTTTCCATGCCGTTCGACTGATCTGACCCGAATGTTGCAAACTTATTCTTTAGGACCTGGTGGTCCTAAAGAACATAACATATATAACAATTCCCCCCTCCCCCTTCATCCCACCCCCTTTTACTTTATATATTTTCTGTACAAATCAACACCGTTTGACCAATCTGACTCATTATTTTCTGGGTGGGTAACATTAGTGACATTTCCCTCCTCCCCTTTTACCCCCCCCCCTAATTCTCAACCCTGATATAATTTCCATAAAAATCTGTGCAGTTTGATCGATTGGACCCAAATTTTTCATACATATTTCTGAGGACCCGGCGGAAAAAATAGGCCACATTTCTTCCCTAGACATCCTATCCATCCCATCCCAGCTTTGATAAAATGGAAACATTGTTTTAATTAGAGACTTTGGAAAGAGTGGAACCTTTCATACCCCTCTCCCCCCCCCCAAATTTATTTTTAAATTAATCCTTTACCCGTGCAACGCCGGGTACTAACCGCTAGTTTTATATACGATACAATTATTTCCACAAAATGTTAGTTTACGAACCACTTACAAAGAAATTTAGTCATTTCCATCTCTTCGTCAGATTTTGAATATTAAAAATACAAATATTTCCAGTTTGAACTACAACTACTTTTCCACTAAAAATGACACATGAGTTGCCTTAATAATAATAACTTCTCCTTATTTTAGAATCATCTTTTAGAGTCCAATCATAATTTTGATATAAAAGCAGGGGTAAAAATATTAAATACTAACAATAAAGGGTTAACACTTTATAAAAAGTATTTTTTTAAATATAAGTAAAACCATAAAAAAACAACATTCCTCTAATTAATAATCAAATAAATTTCCCCTACAGCCTTTGTGTGATATAAAATTATCAGGTAAAACTCAATATATTACACCCCCTACAGACCCCACCCCGTCTCGCAAAATCAATTTTTTTTTATTATGTGTGAATGTACTTACGGTAGAATTCATGAACGTGTCATGTTGAAAGCGATCACTTAAGCCATCTAATATAGATTATAAACCCTGAGCCACCCATATAAATATCTTGCTCTGTGTGAGTGAGTGAGACTTCCATAACATATTCTGTTCCTATAGTACTTTTGTGGGCGTTAACTATAGAATATGCTTATGTTTGGGCAGGCGGGTGCAGTCAGTATATTGAAGCATGAGTTGTATGTTAACATATATAATGTTATAATAATTGATCTAGGAATATTGCGAGATAGATATTTTATTTTGAATTAAATCAAGTGAAATATAATTTTTTTCAAGCACTTTATCTAGGTAGAATAGATAAATATATTTGTTTTGCGAGTCTGATTTTCAGATTTCTCCGCGTATTTTTTATAACTTTCACACACTCAAACAATAAATCATATGACATAATTACTCCGAATACACTTAGCAAACTATCAACTGCATTATTTTATACAAGGAAAATTGACAATTTTTTTTATACAAGGAAAACTGATGTATGACTATGGACGTATTTTAATCAAAGCCAGTAAATTAAATTTATACCTTTGTTCGTTTGCCGAATGGAAAGTTTACGGGTGATATTTTTAGGGATAGTATATTTTTCGATGATTTAAAAACTTGGCTCACCCCGAATGAATTTTGATGGGTAAATCGACTTGAATGTGAGAGAGATATTGTTGTAGATTTGAAGTGGGGTAGATTAAAACGCTTATGGGGATTCCGTGATTTGAAAGAAGGTTTTGGGGTTTTTATTTCTTTATCATCCTTCGAGGTAATTGAAGTATAAGCTATCAAAAATATCATGTTCTTTAGGTAAGCATTAAAATATACTTTTTTTAGCAAAGAATATGTTTACTAAGCGAATAAAAATAGTTGAATTTTTTCACGAAAACTGCTTAAAAATATATTGCTACGTTTTGTACCTTCATTCATCATCATTAACTTAAAACTATTTTGGAGGTACCGAGTGTCAATCCGCTACTTTAAGCGCTAATATGACACTCTGTTTTCTTCTACCTTAGGCAGAGGTGCAATTTAGTGTATTTAATTAATTTTTTTACGGCGTATTTTTAAATTTGTAGATATTTAATATCACTAATGATTATATCAAGATTATTATCAAGAGTGTCACTTGGTGAATAATATTCCCAATAAATCGGCAATTTGCAAACACGCGTCCGAAGGAAATCATAACCATTGGATTGGATTTGCTACAGCGAAAATCCTTTCGGCAGAACCGTACCATACACCTGTATAAGTAAGATATTCTATTGAAATAAATAAATATACTTACTTCAACAGATATAAATTATCAAGTATATGGTGATCTGTTTTCACTACTACGATTCCACCTTTAAAATAAGACCCAGAAAAGCTCGAGAACATCGTCAGCTCATATTGCATCAATAGCACTAACACACCTCCACGCAACACAATCTGCGGCCGCGTAAGAAGTAATCGTACATCCTTGACCTCCGCGGCGAAAGGGCATTCTTTTGAGGATGCTGTTTCATCACTCAAGCGAAACATTATTTAAAAGTCGAATCTATAAAATATCCACTTGCTTCAATACTTAAAAATGTCGAATGACCGTAATGTTTATTTATTATTATTATAACAGCAGGCCAAGAGGCGCAATTACAGAAGCAAAATACACCACAAAATATCTAGGCTTGAGTAAATCACATAGATTTATTGTATCCTCACCGGGAATCGAACCTGGAGCATTCGGTGTGAAAAGCCAGTGCCGTACCCATTGGGCCTTTTCTTTATTAATTTAAACGTCATTAAACCACGACAACGGAAGACGTGGCATGACCAGATTAACCAGATACTGGAAGATGGTCCTGTTAGAAGCCTGAACAACCGTCGAGCTTGCATGCGAAGATGTATGAATGTAGACGAAGCGAAAGTTGTATGTGAGGACAGAAGAGTATGGCGCTCTATCCTCTCTGCCTACGCCCACGGGGAAACGGCGTGATGGTAAGTTAGGTAGTAAGAGTGACATAGAGCCCATCCTGTATACGTGTGTATAAAGATTTGTAGATGCTTATTGTACATTGCGTATTATTCTCCGAATTGTTAACTCCAGTTAATTTAATTTTTGACCAAATACCTTCGGTGTGCTAACACACACAAAGTGTTTAAATTGCCCGTTGAACAATGAACAAAAATGCTGCGGACGTCGGGGTCGGTGGCGCCAAAACCTCGCGGCCGAAACACAAACAATAATTCCCAAGTCCTCCGCGCTCGCCCCGTATTATAGTTCCACACGCGCGCGGGACCAGATAAAACACAATGTGATGCCGATAAAACTTTTGGGGGACGCTGAGTTTTGCGACAGATTTTTGTGCTCCCCTAGCCCGTGTCAGTAGGTGGCCCTCGTGAAAATATACCGTTAATTTCGGGGAACTTTAACTCCGTGTCTCCAAAGTAAACCTCTTAGTATAATCGTAGAATAATCTGGGTAATATCTTTACAAGGGAGTTAACATTTTCTCTCGCTCCTAGTTTATAAATGTGAACATATTTTTAAACATTTAACTTTATTTATTAAAGCTATTTATACATATAGAAATATTGGTAAAATATTTGATAGATTAATAGAATAAAAACTATAAAAAAATCTAATTTTGAGAGAGGTATGTAAATGTATCCTGAATAATAAAAATATATCTGTAAAGCGAGGTGATAATTCTCTAGAACTTATGCTACGAGTATTATTATTATTTAACATATAATTATCTTATAATAAATAAGATTTATAAATTATCTCAAACGTGTGTTCAAATTTCAAAAATAATCCATCAACCGGTGGTATATCCTTGTGCTTTACTTTTCTATTTGTTATTTATGAAAATGAAAATATCAATTTTAAACCTGTTAAAATTTAGTTTGCTTAGGTTGTTTCTATAGTTTTATCTAAATTAATTAATGTTTTATCCTAATTTTCGAGCGTAGAGGTAACCGAAAACCTCAAAAATTATTTTTATTCTGCACCGTAAAGAAAACGCATAATTTGATAACATTTTCATTCCCAGTTATTTCCAGAACATGAGTTCTAAGTCAGGTAAATATCAGCTGCTGTCAGTTTGCGTTGTAATTAGCTTACAGGATACGCTAGATTAACAGGGGTACTAGACATGACGAAGACCTGTTTTACCTGGTTCAGCTCAGCTCAAATAGTGGCCCGCAGGAAATATATCATGGTCAACCTAATTCACTCAATATTTTGTAGGTAAGGCCGAGAATTTATAAAAAATATTTTTATATCCATTTATGTAAGCCGCAGAATGTCAAAAACCTTGGCCTCCAAACATAGTGTCTCCACCAGGTTCTACCTTCATATGGAGTTGCTGACGTCACAGTTCGAGATCTTCCGGACTATTTTTAAAACCTATTTACTGTGGCCACAAATCGATATTTAAACATTTAAATTTCAAAGATAACAAATTACACAAAATTTATTCTCAGAAAAAAACTTATTTTGCTCGTACTACTTGGATAAATAGCTTGATAGAAAAAATGTTGATTTTAAATATAATTTTTATATAAACTTTGTACTTCGCACAATATTTGAGTTATTTATTACTACTACAGTTTCTAGGGGAGCTGTCCCTTCAATCCTTATCAGAAAAAATCAGATATTCTACACCATACAGACATATCAAGTTACTTTTATCAAACCGAAAGAAGCCCAAATGTAAGAGGCGGGGCCTCTTCGCACGTTCATGAACCATCTTTATTGAGCAACCTGACCTCTATCAAAATCCTCCGAACTCAAATGACACTATATCCAAACCTTTTCATCTACTATGGTGTAAATCTACAGATAATATTTCAGGTTTTATACTATAACGTAAGTCTGGCTGGTATCGACAATGTACTATGTGCATATACGCAACTCTACACTGGTCTCACCAAACCACTGCAGGCGTGTTGTAAATTCACCGGAAATCCAACATACGAAAAGCCAGAACCAGTGGGCATAAAAATAATTGATTAATAAATTGTGTAGGAAAACACCGGCTGAAAATCAAACAGCCAACCGATAGTTGAACAGCGCTGACCCGAATGATTCACCGTCAACAAAAGACCATCTCGCTGGCCGCGCCGGGAATAGAGCAGGTACGAAAACAATGGGCCGAAGGCGCGCACCGAAATAATATCCCGAAGCTCAAATCACAGCAGTCGCTCGCAACGAGAGCTGGATGTTATCAAAATATTATAATGTGACTACCAGACGCCCGCTAAGCAATTACGCACGCGACTGAATCTGCTCAATAAATCTTGGGATTACCATTCCGCACGCTGGGTGCGCCGATATACTCGTCGCTGTTTGCCAGTTACCTCTTCCCGCTTCCGCGGCGGTATTTTTCTTTACCTTTTATTACATTAATTCCAAACTTTTAGCGGAATAACTCGCCTAGAAAATCCGGCTCTTTGGCGAAGACAACTTGACTCTCACACTCGCTCGCCAAAAGTACCTACTCCCTGCCTGGCGCACAATGCAAGCGAGCTTATACTGGTGTTGACGCCGTAAATTTGAAAGCATTTCGTTTAGAACACCTACATGAACAGGCTGTCTCGTCAAGACAGAGTGGCATCTGGACATCGCGTGCGTTGCGCCGCGCACCCGGAATGTTAATTCGGCGGGACGAACGCCCTATGCAGTGATGGAAATTTAATTTTGTTCGTTTTCTAATTAATTATCTGATTCAACTGCATTGTGCTTATAAACTATTTTAATGGTGAGTATTTAATTAAAAATGTAGAACATATTTTCTAATTTATTTAATTTATTTATTAAACTGCCATTTAATGGTGAATATTATATTTTTAAAAATGTAGAATTCATTTATTTATTTATTAATTTAATTAATATTTAATACACATAAATTACAAACAATAAATTTAAAAATGTCCACATGCAGCAAATGCATGCTGGAAAATGAGGACATCAAACTCTATAAATACTTACTGAAAAACCATAACACGGAAAAACTATACATTAAAAATTGAAAATTTTTAATAACTATTAATTAAAGAAAACCACATCGATTTATGAATGACTTATGATTTATGACCTTTCTTCTCCCTAACATGTCTTTTTAGTTGTCTATTGAAGAGTCTTACATTATTTTTTGTTTAAAGGAAACCATCTCCGTTCTCCGTTTGTTCTCAGTATATCATGTCTTATATTATCTGTAAATTATCGAAACTAAATAAATGTATTTTTATTTACTTGGTTACATAAACGAAGTTTTATTGTCATCTCTAATGCATGGAAGTGAAGCCTGGAAATAGCAAAAACGGAATGAATAAATGCGGTGTAAATACGGTCGCTGAGGCGCATGTTTCGAAAATATTTGGTCGACAGAGTGATGAATCAATAAATTAGATGTGAATTTAATGACGGTTGTAAGATGGAAGACAGAATATAGAAATAATCTCTAGAGAGTTTGGTCATGTGAAACGTAGGAGCGAGGAGAGTTGTCAAGAAAACATATGAGGCAAGTGTTAAAGGCAACATTAATAGGGAGCGTCCACGAAAGACCTGACACGATCGGATACAAGCCACGTAACTTTATAAAATTTTTAACATAAAACAAAAAAATATATACAAAATACAGAAGTATAGAAATGATGTATCGGACTATCGATGAATACAAACGTCATATATATAAAAATAAGATTTATTTAAATAAAAATAATATTTAAAATATAAAAGTCGAAAAATTTGACTTTGTCGTAATCTGACAATAAATAGAAAGATTCAAGGTTGCTGCTGTGGCACACTGCTTTTACTATTTTAAATATATCAGAAATTAGCTCTCAGTTGCGTCGTCACTGAATTGCTTACTTTTTATTATTGTACGAAAAAATAAACCAAAAAACGCTTAAGATGAAAAAACGTCATATTTTAGAATAAAAATAATGTACATCGTCACCATTTTTTTAATGTAAAAGATTTTATGACTCTTTCTATTGAGTAGACAAATATCGCATATATATATATGTCGCACCATTTTTGACATTACCTGGATTATTCATCGGTCGCATCATCACCAAATTTATTACTGTGTGCAACCACGACTTAACCGGTATTTTTTAAACATAAAAAGAAGTCCTGAAGAGTTCATGTTAAATAATTTTCATTGTATCTATATATATTAGAGTTTAAACACATTGTCACTATTTTCTCAATTAAGAGAAACCATACATTATCTAAACCTAGAAAATTCTACAAATTTTTGGAACACACGAAGATATATCTACCAATTCTTCTAGAAACCCAAAATCTATATAAATACGATAATTGATGCCAAGCGGAACAGTTTGAAGGGAAAAAAATGAAAGCGGCAACCATAGGTGAAGGGGTACTTTAAGTCTTTGCTGCGATAAGTATTCGATAGTGATCAGAGCTATACAAATGACATTCATCAGATTTTTCAGAGACAAGTGGAAGATCCACAATCATTGACAAGTGCGGAAAATAGTGGCCCAGTTAATAATGTCTAGTGACTTTTGAATTTTAATTTTAATTGAATAACACAGCCGCGATCCTGCAACAAAAGTATTGTAGTATTGTAACTAAAAATACCCATTCGACGATACACGCGGGTAGCCTGCACTGGAGGTAAGATTAAATTGTATTATTTCTGTAAATGCTCAAGCGCGAAGCTTACGACTTCTGCTTGAGATATCTTGTCTTATGAGCTACGCTCTACCACTATTGATTTTGATAGAACAAATACACAATC
Organism: Agrypnia vestita; assembly: GCA_016648135.1. NCBI lineage: Eukaryota > Metazoa > Arthropoda > Insecta > Trichoptera > Phryganeidae > Agrypnia > Agrypnia vestita. Next base: position 41,736 of record JADDOH010008621.1, on the reverse strand, counting down.
CCAAATTGTTGTTTAATGAGTGTAATACTTTCAGCGTATTTACGTCCGACATACAGACTCGGTTCGGAATAATGAGATTTTCTCCTTTACCCACAAAAGCGTAAAACTGTAAGTGCACTCTACCTCCATATGGTATATGGGGTAACGTTGGAAAAGTTCACGATTTCCCGTCAATTTTCATTTTGTTTTCTGAATATTATTGCCCGTCCAATAATTGATATTAAAATATTTAATTGAAATGCTTCAGAACTTTTTTAAAAACCCGCATATGTTTGGCTTATGATAAAATATTCAAATTATGCAAGGTCAGATGCGTAGAAGTCAGTAAAGTGAGTGCGATGCACCATGTGGGAACGAGAAGACCGCTATCTGAGATGGCTGTCGGAAATAACGTGGCACACCAACTAGTGTATATTTATGGCTTTGACAGGTAATGCATTGACGGGTGCGTTATCTTTATTCATTTAATTATAAAAATATATATATAAAGGCCTCTCAGAGTGAAAAAATATTTCCCAAAAACTATTCTAAATGCAAGTTCCGTTTGGTTTTAAAAATTAATTTAGCCTCAATACAAATATTAATTAATACATAATCAAACTACAAATTTTCTTTAGCTTCTCACATAGTCGCCATTTAAATCAAGTAACTAGTCACAGCGCCTAACAAATTTTGAAATTCTTTCTTCATATAATTCTTACATAGCTAAACCGTTTTAACAAATTTTGAAATTCTTTCTTCATATAATTCTTACATAGCTAAACCGTCACAAATTGCTTTAAAAATCTTCGTCATCAGAAAAGTGCTGGGATCCAAGCCACTTCTTCATGCAAATGAATAGGTAGAAATAAGTCATCCAATTCCATACGGGTGATGGTCAAAAATGTCCCATACAATGTTTTGTGTTTACCGAGCACATTGAGGGTGAGCGGTGTCATGCAAAAATTCAAGTCAGATGTCAGAAGACCGCGACGTTTGTTTTGGATGGTTCACAGGTAAGTTCTTTGCCAAAAGAAATATTGTTACTAACTTCACACATGGCATTATTTTCTATTGCGATACTAATGCTTTGAAATTACAACAAGTGAATATTCGACTTAAAAATAACTGGGTAATTTTTACAAATATTTATATTTTGAATTAGTTTTCATGGCAGTACTTAATTATTTATTCATTTCTTATATATTACATTTTATAAATTTACTCTCTGTACTTCGATTTTTGATTCTTTATTTGTTTATTAATATACATTGTATCCTGATAGAGGGACCATTGGTCTCGATCACACGTTGATATTTTTAATATATAAGTGTGAAAACAAAGTTTATTTTTATTCACTATAAATTTTTACTGCATAAATACCAACTTATATTTTTGAGTTAAGCCCTTAACTTTTACATCATGTAGGGACCTCTTTAAGTTCTTTGTAAAATCCGTTTTAAAAATACTGCGCATGTTTTTAAAAAAACTTGAAATGTTGACTGATAAAAAAAATGTTCATGTATTTTTGAAGCACCCTGATGTTTATGGTACCTACAACTGAGGCTTGCGTTGGTCTATTACAATACATGCCATTTATCAAATATGATTGAGACAATTATATGAAAATCCTAACATGAAATAATGAAGATAAATTATATTTAAAACCAGATGTCAGAAGAAGAAAAAGTACATGAAAGCAAGTATATGACTGTTGTGAGTTTTGTTTATAAGTTTTTTTTTATACGTAGGTACTTGGTAAACCGTTTTATTTTCTCTCCAAATGAATACAAATAAAATAACGGTTACGGTAATTCAGTTTGCCAAGCATGTTCGCTTGAACAATTAAATCTAATGAGTAGTTAAGAATAAAAGTCCATAATTACATTTGCAACTTTACTTACTCAATTTGTGGGATATAATTACATATTTAGTATAAGCGAAAGATTTAGACTCAAAATTAAAGTTGGGGGACAAAATCAAGTTATTAAGCCAGCAATATGTATTGAGTTGATCATTTTTTTCGTGTTGTAACCGCTTTAGTACTACTTATTAAAATATTGAATTTCTGCGTGCTAAAGATAAAGAAGAATCTCAAAATAGGAAAATGAATTGAGTAGATTATTACTATTGTAGTAGAATTATTATTATATGTTAAATATGAAGTTTACTTGTATGAATGCAATGAAATGCTCGCGCATTAGGCAAAGAAATTAACATCATGAAGTCAGAATTCACCGATCAAAAGCTTCGATGGCGTTTTTCAAGTAATAATAATAATAATAATAAACAATATCAATTCTTATAAGTAACAACATCGAGTTGTTTGAAAATATAGTTATGAAAATTGCATATCTTCCTGGGGCTGTAATTGTTCATACTATAATATATGAAATTGTGATTTTATTCATAATATCTTATTATAATCAAAGTGTTACTATATTATCACTTATTGGCTTACTGTTTTTTTTCTTTTCCATCTTTTTATACAAGCAAATTGCATTACTGTTACGTAATTACTGTATTTAATGTGTATTTCAATTTTTTTCTTCCGATTTTTTCATGATGATTAACTGTCATTGATAGCAAATTTAGTTTCTGTTGTGTAAATCTTGAAACATAGTTCTAACGCAAGGCATAAAATAAAAAAAGAGATTTGTGTTGTATGCCAAAGAAAAAAAACATCTATCGCGGATACATAAGTCCACGCACCGTATTTTTATTTTTAACAACCATATTTTCAATAAAATCAAAATCGTGGGGCCGATATTGGCAATTTAAGGTACCTTCCTGTTTAAAATAACCTCAAAAAATATGACTGATGGAATAGAATTGTGATAATAGAGTTTTACTTAGTAGGTATATTAATGTACAACTTATTTAATGCAAATTGTCTTTAGGGTTTAGAGATTAAGTTCCTAATTTAGTATTTAGATTCATTCAGAGAATTCATTTAGTAGGTTATCACATTCTGAGATAAACGAATAAAACTGTTTTAAAAAATAATTGCACAGACGAGATTAAAAAAAACAATTTAATAATTACTATGTCTCCTTCCAAATGAATGGAAATGTTTTTTTTAGTACATCTCCATTATTTATATGAAAAATTGACAAATTGATTCGTTCATCTCAGAATGTACTAAACAGCACATACTATTTACTATATGTACAGTGACGTTATGTTAGTAACTTGAAGCTTTCTGTTTATTTAACTTTTCAGAATAAATTCATATTTCTGTTTATTTAACTTTTCAGAATAAATTCATATTTCAACCCTTGGTTTAAGATGAATTTTCTGCTATAATTTATTGTATCTAACCACAAATTATCTTCGATTTTATCTCCATATCAAACCTTTAACACGTGTACTCGATATTTGTGAGTCGAACCGTAATTGCAATGTTTTGTGATTAATCATCTTTAATGATAATATAAAATTAAATTTTAAGTGCTGGAGATTGTTTCTAGTAAAGCCATAATTGCTTTAGCCAATTGTGAAAAATAAGAAAAAATCATTAGTCAGAGGGTTTCATATAATATACCAACATTAAGGAGATAACATCAATGGTCTTTTGTAGGTACTCAAACTTATTTACTCCGTAAACTCACCAATATAACACGAATACACTGGCTTGGTAACAAAATTTTGAAATTCATTTATGTTTTTCATTGTAGGAACAAACCTGAATTAAAAATATATATTTAGACATGGAATGTGCTTGAAAATTCGAGTGCAATATGCCTAGAAAAATAATCTATCTCTGTTTTATCCTCTAAGAAATACCGACATATCACGCCCTGAGTGCGAGACCAACTTTCCAAAAAAAAACAGTTTTTGAGTTAAAATATCATATTTTAACACATTTTTTTCTTTCCACTCAAATCGTGGTAACATAATTATCTCCACCAGAGGGACCTTTGCGTAATGGCACACACCTCAGACATTTTGAAATTTTAAAAATAATTTGTTAATGAAAACTATCAACCAATCTATTTATAGCGCAATCAATAATTTTAATTTTAATTTTAATTTTAATTTTAATTTTAATTTTAATTTTAATTTTAATTTTAATTTTAATTTTAATTTAAATTTTAATTTTAATTTTAATTTTAATTTTAATTTTAATTTTAAATTTAAATTTAATTTTAAGTTTAATTTTAATTTTAATTTTAATTTTAATTTTAATTTTACTTTAATTTTAATTTTAATTTTAATTTTAATTTTAATTTTAATTTTAATTTTCATTTTAATTTTAATTTTAATTTTCATTTTAATTTTAATTTTAACTTTAATTTTACTTTTAATTTTAATTTTAATTTTAATTTTCATTTTAATTTTAATTTTAACTTTAATTTTACTTTTAATTTTAATTTTAATTTTAATTATTATTTAATTTTAATTTTAATTTTTCCCCCTGAAGGCAGACGTGGGATAATAAAACTCGAAAACCAAGAAATTGCGGTCCCATGATCAGTCACATTGGCACCAAATAGTACACTACGCCGGAGAAACAAGCGAACGGAATAAGGCCGATGCGATTTTTGAGAAAAGAAGGAGGAAAGAAAATGAGAAAAACTCATCTTTTAGAACCCGCCTGTCACCGGATGCACCTGCACAACTTACGAAAGAGTAGAGGATTCCTTAGCCATGTCAATAAAGCAAGGCAGACATCTTCGCAACGAGGGACCGCCGAAGAAGATACCACGTGTGGACAATTTTGTTATTTAATCTTGCAAAATGAGTCTCCATCAATTAAACTCGTGGCCTGCCGGGTGAAGTGGCCAGACGCGTCACGGACACACTGCCATAGCAGTATTTATAAGGGAGGTCGAAACACGTGAAAAAACACAGTTCTGAGCTTTCAAACTTTCCTCGGCGAAAAGAATGGCGGTATTCTTTTTACGACTCGCAAACAGATCGTACAATTCGGAGGAACACAGAAGCAGTTTATACTTTCGGATACTTTGGAGTGTTTTCGGTCGCGTGTGTCTGCGGGCGTTCGCCTGTGTATGTGTGTGTGTGCATTTGGCGACCGGAAAGTACGGATAAAGAAGATCGCTGATTTTTATGGTTCTCTTTTGTAAGCGACCGTCACTCTTGTTCGCCGGCAGGGAAATATGCCAGCGGGGAACATGTATTTGTGAAACGCTTCGATTGATTTTGGCGAGGACCGATGAGATGACAGCACTTCGGGCGGAGGGTCGCAGGCCGCGGTTTATTTTCAATATTTTACGTCTGTTATGACGCTCTCCGTTGATTCAGATGAGAAGAACTAGTGAAATATTTTTGTTATACTTCTTTATGCGCGTCAAGAGTAAAGTTTTAAAATGTAATGGATTACGCGCGCGTCGTTCACCAATCAAAATATTTGATCAATATATTTAACGAATAGCAATTCTCATAAGTGATGACATCAAGTCTTGTAAAAAATTCATATGCTCCGGGCGCTTTAATTAACAAAATGGTATTATGAAAACTGCACATGCTCCAAGCGCTCTTATTAACAAATGGTGTAATGAAAACTGCACATGCTCCGGGCGCTCTTATTAACAAAAAAGTGTTATGAAAACTGCATAAGCTCCGGGCGCTATTATTAACAAAATATTGTTATGAATACTGCACATGCTCCGGGCGCTGTTATTAACAAATAGTGTTATGAAAACTGCAAAAGCTCCGGGTGCTGTTATTAACAAAATATTGTTATGAATACTGAACATGCTCCGGGCGCTGTTATTAACAAAATAGTGTTATGAAAACTGCATGTGCTCCGGGCGCTGTTATTAAAAAAATGGTGTTATGAAAACTGCATATGTTCCGGGCGCTATTATAAACAAAATGGTGTTATGAAAACTGCATATGCTCTGATCGCTGTTATTAAAAAATATTGTTATGAAAACTGCACATGCTCCGGGCGCTTGCAAGTTTACTAGCTAAAGTTTACACACTGATGTGCCTTCGTTACTGGGCCAAATAAAATTCAATATCCGTTCCCGTAGACTCAGAAATACTGAACTGTTGTTCCTTAGTCATCATAGAACCAATTTTGGATTCAATGCTCCCATGTCATGGTTGTGTCGTCTTATAAATTCAAGACAGGATCTGGACTTTTTTGGTGTAAGTATGTCCAGATTCAAACAACCTCTGATTAGATAGTCTCTTGTCTCCGTCTTGTTAGTACTTTTCATTTGTCCTTGATTTTCTTTTAAATTGCTATAACTTTTATTCTCATGTATTTTATGTTTTTCATGTTATGTAATATATTTTATTGGACTTTGTCCGTTAATTTCAATAACTAAATAAATAAATAAATATGCTCCTTGCGCTGTTATTAACGGAATGGTGTTATGAAAACTGCATATGCTCTGGGCGCTGTTATTAACAAAATTGTGTTATGATAACTGCATATGCTCCGGGCGCTGTTATTATTGTTTTCTATTTGTTGATTTTTTTTCATTATATAACCACTCGCTTCCCCACAACATACGGTGGGCCGCTTGATACGTGGTCTAAATTTACCGTAATTACATTTTATCTACCTATGTAGGTGTACAAATATAATTTTTAATCATAGATAAAAAATAGAGATTTTTTTATCTTAATCAGTTTTTTTAACTCTTTAAGTAGGTAAAAGTTTTTTGAAGCGCTATCGCAATTCCACATTAATGGTTATGACATGACTACTTTAAAGAATCTTCGCGAAAGTTCAGTATTTTGGACCGTGTGATATAAAGTTCATTGATGTGTTATTATAATGATTAAATTATGTGTTTATTATTTCATTTTTTATTTATTGATGGAGAATTCCCATCAAAATTCTAGTTTGCGTTGCATTAATATTGCATGTTACGTTGGAAAACAGCTAGACATACATGCTTATGCTATATTTTAACGCGAAATACACAACACAGCACGTGGTTTTTTTTTGTACGCCAAAGAAATGTGACTTCTGACATGCAAAGATGTAAAAGTACACGAACCCAATTTTTTTGAAAATCAACTAGGAAAATTCTGGCAAGGATTTGCCCCTCACGTCAAAAGAGTATAAAAAAATCTCCCAAAATTAAGTTCGACTGATTATGATATCTAAGGATAGATACTTTACCAGTAATTAAATCTTGAGTTATTAACGCATGTCGGTAGAATGATATGAGTTAAACTTTCACGAAATTAGAGATAAATGATTTTAAGTTATTTTAACTTAAACATATCCTATATCACAAAATGAAGTATGTTACAGGTGCCAAACTAATGCCCGATAGCCGATCGCCCGACAACCAAGCACTTACAGAAAAACAAATTAAATTATATCCACTTGCATACGTTTACAAAATTGTGCATAAATTCTTCAACTTCGATAATTTTAAATTTCAAACATAATTTTGATATAAAAAAAAATGTGGCTTACTTTGGAATTTGAGTATAATTATTTTCACATCATATTAAGAAATTGGTTGGAATATTTGGAAATGTTTTATTGTAACTCGTGTTTAATAGAGTAATTAAATCTTAATTTTTTTGAATCTGTAAACAATTTCTTGGAAATTTCTAGTAACTCACCAGAAAAATATTCTTGAAACACAGTTTTAAATTAATCAGGTCTTTTTTACAAAAAGTTTTCTTTTAAATTTGTTTTCATGTTAGTTGGAACATCACACATTATTTTTAATTTTCCATATATAATTTTTATATTTTGTAAAATGATTTCACTTCGTGCGAAGATAATCATTTAAAATATCATTAATTTGTAGTTATAGTAGCTTTTATTACAGAAGGTAAATTTAATTAATTAATTAACAAGGATTTTGCGAATCATCTTTTGGTTATAGACCATTCATTTGATATTATACATTATTTATTATTTAACATAACTTTAACACAACATATGAAACATAAATTAATAAACAAGAAATTTGCGAATCATCTTTTAGATATAGATCAGTCATTTGATAAAAATAAGGGAGGTTTTGAAATAAAAAAAATTCTCTCATGTTGTCTCGTAATAAATTGAATATAATAAATAACTTTGTCATTTCTACAAATAGTTATCTTTTAAATTTATTTCCATGTTTTTACATACTTGATTATTTTTCATTTCCCTTATATATTTTTAATATTTTTAGTATCAATTCTTAGATTTTTTATTTATTAGTATACATTGTATCTTGACGAAGGGACCATTGGCCCTGAAAAATGTTGATATTTTTAATGTTAATAAGTGATGTTTAATGTTAATAAGTGATGAAAGTAAAGTTCATTTATATTAATTATGCAAAACTTACATTTGTAAGGCCGAATGCCGCCTTTTGTAATGTCGAATTTATTGAGCCTTTCTACACCAAAGATTTCAAAATAAAATTTTCTCCTGGACCCAACATACGTACGTGGGAAAGGAGATTTCAAATACAACAAAGTAGTGCAGACGCCATGTAGCATGCATATAAATATGACTCTTGTCGGTGGGTCGTGGCTCTGATATTGCGCGATAAATCGAATGAAGCCCATCAAAATCAAATAGCAAAAGGTTAAAGTAGGAGCCAAATTGAAAATTCATTTATAAAGCCGTAGCTGCTGAGAGGGTCTCGCATAGGGACTGGTGGCTTTTCCTAGGCCAGGGGTCGGCAGTTTGTCCAGTAAAAAGTGCCAAATTGTCATGGATATAGGATAACAGCAAAGAGCCTCATATATATATGGATGTGGATATGGATTTTTAGAGAAAAAGACGTTCAATATGTTTTACTTAAAAATTGAATAAGAATGGCGTCCACGCATCGCTTTTGATAACTTTACTTTATTTGGCAAATAGCTTCTTATTTTTAATTAAATACATGATTCTAAACTTTCATCCGTTATTCTACTTCTAAGAATATTTTTTATAAGGTTTATAGTTGAGAATGTTTGTTCGCATATATATGAAGAGTCAAAGATTGTGAGAATACTAAAAGCTAGTTTTTTAACTCATCATATGTTTCAGTTAAACTATTCCATATATCAAAAATCTGCCAATCAATTATAGAACACGGCATAATTGCATGGGGAGGAGCAACTATGAGTGCACTCAATCCAATTATTGCAACATAAAAAATTGCTATAAAAGTAATCCTCAAAACCTCAATTTTAACAAGGACGGATGAAATATTCAACAAATTCGACGTACTCGATATAAAACAAATTTATGCGAATACTACTCTTAAATACACAGACAAACACAAAAATACACAGTTTAAACCAACTCAAACAATAATTACCACACGGTCAAACAAACTCAATCTACAAATCCCAAGGTTATATACCACGTATGGACAAAGGAGCTATAACTATTTTGGACCCAAATTACTTAATTGCATGCTTGATGAATTAAAACAATCCGGGCTAACCACAATTTACAACCCTAACATAAAATACAAAATAAAACAGTGGAACCGAAACAAGGGGAGAGCTAAAATAGGCACACTTACACAAACACACTAACACAATATAACCTTAGATAAATTTTCTATTATGTTATTTTAAACACTTTTGAACCTACACAATATTGTAAACTATGCCTGTCTCAACACAGATATTTCTGGTGAGACAGGCACAGTTCAAACAAAATTTTATACATAAAATTAAATATAAATAAAATAAATAAATAAAATAGTTTTTCATCATCATCACTCTCTCTCTACTCTACTCTACAACCCCTGATGGATCTTAGCCTCCTCAGGAGTCTACATTCACTCAGCTTGATGCTCAGTCATTCTTTCCACATAATTCAGCCACCAAATTCTTCTCAATTTTATAATCTTATGACGTTAAGCACCTTAAAAAGAGTATAGAGCTCATTATTGTAACGTCTGAGCCAAAGTCTAAAACCGGTCCAAAGAAACGCCTCAAAATTTTCCTTTCAAAAACGTCCAGAGCTCACTCATTCCTCTAAGTTGGTACCCACGTCTCAGCTGCATATGTGAGCACTGATCTTATAATCGTTTCAAACACTAATATATTAGTGTTTCTGGACAGCTTTCTGGATTTAATCTGCTTTCGTAGGCGAAAAAAATAGCGATTTGCGCTCACTATGCGCTCCTGGATCTCCTCTGTAGTATTATTCTTGCCTGTTATCAGGGAGCTTAGGTATGTAAATCTTGATTTCAATGAGTATTATTGTATCTATCTTAGACAGCTATTTTATAACTGTCCATTCGTGTCCAATCAAATTAGATTTTTTCTCTTTCGAGTTATTCGAAGCGGCTGATCAGATCTGTGAATTTTTTGCTCCACTGTTCCTTGCTTTTTAAATCTTTTAACTCTATTTGGAATAAAAAAGCATCTGTTTAGAATAGTGTTAAATTTGTTCACCAAAACTCTTCTTCATTTTTCCTAATACGCTGCTGAAATAAAACCAAATCAAGTGCTTTTTTCATCACGATAAGTACTGCCTTTAATTCTTGAAGTGAAGTATTCATCTCTTTCTTTACTTTCTGTGAACTTGTCGTTTATTTTCAAACAACTCTACTTCTTCTTATAATGTGTAAGCAATGTTTCCTTTCCCTTGCATTAATTTAACTATTCAATGCATTAAGATGCGAAATAATGTCAATCGTGAAATGTAATTTTTGAAGCCATATATCTTCTTCATTTTTTTAGCTTAAGACATGAAGCAAAACGTTTCAGTACGTTATCTCTGAAAAGCCAGCAAACCTTATTGAGTAAAAGTAAATATAGGTAATCGCTATTCATTTCACCCAAAAATGTCTTGGATTGGCGATGATAGAGTAGTTCAGCCAAGATGCTATTAGTTACTTTGATAACGAAGTTCATTACATTAATATTTCTTCTGGAAATGATTAGGCTCAAAGCGCCTCTTGATGTACTCAGTGGAACGTGAGGATTTTATAATCAATTTTTCTCCTTAAAATTGAAATTACTCCTTTGTTTATACCTGTCATACTTTTAGCTCCATCAGTAGTCAAGGAAATAATTATATTCAGATCAATTACAGTATTAAACATATATGTTTCTACAACATTCACAATATCTTCTTCACATATTTATCCCTTGAGCGACAGCAGTCCAAGAAGTTCTTCTTTGGGACCTTGTGCCGACACATATCGCACTGAGAGAGTAACTTGTGCTGTATCACTAATACCACACGTTTTATCAGTTGCAATTGATATTACGGAAACCGGCTTAATATCTTCGACTTGCTGCTCTGTTACATTCCAAGACATTAAAGCTAGTTTGAGCTAAAGTTCTGAGTTTATGACTGAAGAGCCGCAAACGTGCATGCAAAGAGCCGCTTGCGGCTCGCGAGCCGCTTATTCCGACCCCTGTTCTAGGCGAACGACCAACGGGCCCTTAGATGGAAAGCGGCGTAGTAGGTGGTATCAAAATAAAATCGTCGGGGTGGACTAAAGTAAGCAAAGCCACACATGTAGGTACTTGCGTACCAAACCAAGAAAATCATAATGCATTCATACACATATTTATTTTTGCAACATTATTCTTTTTAAAATAGGTATGCGTACACAGAATATTTGGCATATCAATATTCCTACTATTTTCAAACGTTAAACGCTTGTGCTATACTAATTGGATTAACTTCGTGGCTTTCTGGAAAAACTGGAAGCAGTGTCATACATCATGTACAAATACAGTATCTGAGAATCACTAAGGATTCTGGGAAAGACATATTAATGAAAAAAATCATTACCTTTTAAAAAAGCTAATTTAAAATTCTAGTCGTAATCAAAGACTACGGCTTAAGTTTTTATTTTCGACGGTTTTTGTATAAAACTTCATATCATCTCTTCACTGATGAGGTCTACATGACTATATAGTATTTAAAAAAATGTTAATTTGATATTTAAATATATAAGCACTGTATTTGTACCATATATTAAATAAATAAAAATAAAAATAAAATAAAAATAAAAAATAAAATAATTGCGCGCATCAAATATGTTTCTTTAATTTCTAAGACAGCCGTACTAAACTTAGTATTTTTTTACTCAAACCATTAATATTCGCCCTATTTTTACGTCTGCGAGATTAATGTAGTTAGCAACTAAATATTTCATACTCTAGCGTGTATCCTCAAGGGGTCTAATTTTTGGCGAGCGCTTATGGAATGTCACTTACAGTTATAACACTGTCATCAATTCCATGTTTACTGACATACTAAATGATTTGTGTATATATTATTTGCTAATTCGCTATGAGCGTCATTTGCGATCATCGTCGAATATTTTAATATTATTTCTTTTTTTCATTATTATTTCATTTACTTAATAAGTAAGTAAATGGTGGCTTTATATATATATATATATATGTTAGTATTAATTTCTTTGGGGATAACCCGCGTCAAAATCTGGTCCTCAGAAGGACCATTCATCAACCGACGTTTCGCCTGAATCACAACGAGCACGTCCGTTTGTATCGGAAACATAACACCCTTATTCATTTTTTAAATAAATGACAGTGTCGGGACTCATAATCTTTTCGGGAAGAACATTGAAGAACAAAGGAGCCTTGTAAAGAAAACTTGTTTGTCCAAACACTGTATTTTCACTTGAATTAATTTTTTAATAGCCTTAAGATGTAGATGGTGTAATAATGTAAATATTAAAAAAAAACATTTAGACCGATTTATTATAACCTAATATTTATTTTTAACACAACATCGAGATTTTCGCGGGCAAATCGAATGACATGATTTGTCGAAATTATTCGAAATTTCTAAGATTTCTGTTTAATGTAGAGAATAAATCAATATTTAATGCAAAGTAAATTGATAAAAAATATTTTTTCACAAACGTAAATAATTGTGCGATTTGGAAAATGCGCGCTCTTGTTAATAGTAAACGTGAAAGTTTTATGAACGCACCGAAATGCCATTTTTTACGCGCGCTTGTCAGTTGTCGCGACTTCTGTCGGCGGCATCAATCAGCCTCTGGATTGTGCCCCGATGTATCACAAATAGGCAGAAATAAAAGAAACAATAAACATGGGACTGCCTTTTGAATAAAAAACAAAAGACTAAACTGTCGGAGTGAGCAGTAAAAAATTGTTTTTTTATTTACTGTATGCAGCGGGCAAATAAAAACTTTTCTGCTGGAAACGCGGTTTTCCTTTGACTGTGATCTAATGGCTTAATGGGGTATATCGGGTCAGGGACCTGCCTCTGTGTGCCGCGGCTGTTTATCGCGCAGTTATTGCCAGCGAATGAACAATTAAAACAATTAAAGAACACTTCTCTTTGTAATAATGTAATTTTGCCGAAAATTCTCCAATTTAGGTTTTTTGTTTCGCGCTCCACGGTCAATTAGTATGTCTATATTTTCAAACAAAATATTTACAGTCAGGAGTATGAGGCCAGCAAGCTCTAAATGAAATTTAATTACACTTAGGCTAGCCAACGTTGTTGAGTACAAGCACTCTTGTGTGCGTTCATTTTAGCATTAAAACACACAATGTTAATCACGTGTACATATTCCAAATTAAAAATACAATTTGTATTTACAATGTATTTGTACAATTTATTGGATAGTATTATATAATTTTGATATTAAAGTATCTTTTGTTTCAAAACATTGTACTAAAGCCCAGTTGCCAAAAAGAGAGAATTTCGTACATTGTGCCCACGCATTATATCCTTGTCGCACGCGACAATTATGTTGCTGTCACGCTCGCTCGCTCGCACTCATAATTGTACGAGCGCGATAAGGATACATAACGTAGGGTCAATGTACAAAATTCTCTCTTTTCGGCGACCGGGCTTTAGTATAGACTCAAAAAAAGTGATACATCATCACACTTGTTATCAGAGTGACTCTCGGAAAGAAATTCCTATTCAACGAGTGGCTCAGCTTGACAACACGAACCTCAGGCAGTTCTTTTACTCCCTTAATGCATTGTACCATATCTTTCTAGCTTTGATTTTCACAATTCTCTGCAGGTGGTAAAGGTCAATCAGATAAAAGAAGTTTCAATTAACCATTTCGTGTATTACAAAAAGCAATGAGACAATAGCACAGAAGCTGTGGTTTAATCCATTTCAAAGAGTAGTAATTATTAATAGTGAGCGACAGATTATAATTAATAAATTAGAAAATACAAATTACAAGTTAAATAAATGCAGTTAATCAAATAGATTTAATAAAAAAATACTATTAATCTTCTGGATTGGCTATTTTGTATAAAAGAATTTATGGAATGTTAAAATAATAAGTTAGATAGATTGTCAATTACTTCAACTTAGAAAATTAAGTCAGTCATTATTCCCATTGTGTGGTTATGTAGTAGTTACAATGTTAAAAGTAGGAAAAAGAGATATAATTTACCCTTCTGATGTGATGTGGGATGTCAAACTTTGGACAGTTATCTGGAGGCTATCTACTGATAGTTACAACTTGCACACACACGTCAGAAGTTAAATTTATATCAAACATAGCAATACACGTTGTCATGACAAAATATGATTAACGAAGCATAAATAAGAAAGTAGGCATATATTTCTTATAGTTCATAGCATGACCAAATTGCACAAAACATCGATTGAAGTTGGTTCCGCAGATGTTCAAGTCCGACAAAAAACATCTTCCAGTAGAATTCAGGAATGGACGTCAAATTGCGTCAGAAAAGTGAGGAATAAAATTATTCTCTCATACCCTGGCATCTAAAGTTGTCCCCTACGTGGATATTGTTCTAATGCTGATGATTCCATTGTAAAATTGCAATCTCAGGTGGTTCAAATCCCCAGTGCTTGCTCATTGCCGGCCTTACGTGCACCAGCTGATATGTCAGATTTATCAGATCGTCGGATCCATGCACGTTGACATTAGTGTAATTATACGCCCTCCGTGGGTAGTATATTATAATTCCCGTTGCATCTTTAGATGATGCGCAAATACTGGAAAGACAACTAGGTTATCTAACAGTAAAGTAAAGTCCTGAAACAGACAAAGTTTATATAATATTTGACTTACAATGTTGGAATCTAAAATGTTATGCGTAAATTCTATAAATCTTACCGTATAGCCATATAGCCGTAGACGTAATCCGGACTTTTTAATCGTAACATTTTGAATAATTTGAATGATATGCCCGCCGAGAAGCAAGTGTCAAAATATATAAGCTTGGAAACGCAACGCATGCGCCGTCAAGGTACGGCAAGACATCCTTCAAGGCAGTCCAGCGTCTAGCAGGGCTTAATTTTCAAACAATATTTCAAGTACCTACCTTGAATTTACATTACTCGAATGGAGTATGTTTCATTTAAAATTTACAATGTTAAAATATACATAACATAACCTAATGTATAATACATAAAAAACATAGAAACACAACATGTATGTAATTTCAGAATTCTAATTTTTGCTCTTTTTTTTTTCCCTTCTAGTTCTCATTTAATTATAAAGTCCACTTTCACTATCACATATAGCACACTTACACTTACATACCCTCATCAAACACACAACTTAAAATTTGTAAAACATTAATAAACAGTCGCAAATAATTTGTAATCATTTTGGTGAATAGGTAGGTACAACACGTAAGAGGTGCATGCTTTTGATATTACGACGATTTCTTGTTCAATGAAACAATTTGAAATAATAAATAAATAAATTATACATACTTTACACAAATAATTGACTTAAAATATATTTATGTGGTCTATCAATGGAAACGGAAGTTCCTTCCTATTTGTGTGCCTCCGAATTACGTTCACGTTACGTGAAAATGAAGCTGCATCGTAACCGGCACTTGCGGGTTTTATGTATTTAACGAACAACCTTATGTTTTGTTTGTGAGTGGCACGCAGACCTCTCCAATGTTAAACAGCAAATAATACGCTTTCACTTGAATTCTGTTCATCATCAGAACCAAAATAATAATAATATTAATCAAAACTATTTCATTTCCTAGACAATATACACTGCGAATAAGAGTTTTACCATTCCATAACTACACACATTCAACTTTTTCTTTTAATAATAATAACGTCTATTATTTCAAAATATATAGATGCATCAAATGATTTTTAATTCATGTAATTTTGATTTTTAAAAATTACATGAATTAAAATGCACAAAAGGTACAAAAGATAGCGCAATATTAAAATAAATTAAAGCAGTCATCGAGGATTACTCATTTATAATGTAGTGAATTTAAGATTTTTTAGGAAACATTATTTTGGAAGGGATAGATACATAAAATCTAGAAATTAGTATATTTTAAGTTAGTAATCCTCAAAAATGCATTCAAAACATTTTTTAATTTTTTGGATATTGCTGACTTTGCTTTTATACCCCACATTAATATGATGTATGAGAACGTGTTAGCCTTCCTAATGAGTTTACTTCCAGATTCTTTTACCTTGGGTTTTAATAATAATACGATTAATCAGTAATTCAAATATTCAAAAATTGGCCGAGTTATAGTAATGTTATGCTAGCATGATATTATTTTTTTGCGTTTTTCTCGAAACTGCCTTTTTCATATTTGTGGATATAGTTTAACTTCTTAAAAACTGAATTTTTCATAAAACTTACTCATAATATTATCTACGATTAAACATAACGATTTTTAAATATTTATTGAATGATTTTAATGAACTTTAAATATCAATACTTTAAATATTTTCTGACTGCTCTCATTTGCACAAAAAAAAATTCGTTACGCTACGTCACAGACCTTATATAATTCAACAAGAAAATGTTTTTTGAGATTTTTGAGACGTGCCTTAAGGAGAATTTGTTGGCTTTTCTCTTTCGTGATTGTTTTTTAATAACGTACTGCGGTCACGCTATGTTGTCTAGTTATAGGAGTACCATCATAATTATCATCATAACATCGCCGGCATCATAACCTATAAAAAATATAACACCATAAAATTTTCAACCTTTTTTACAAAATATTTACAAAACTTATCTAGACTTTTTGATGAAGTACTAAATAAAAATTTAAAACCTTTAACATGAATCTATAACATACGAATTAATTAAATAGGTGTGCGATTCCAGAATAGGGCTGCTCATCCACGCTCGAGTCATCCCAATTACAATAATTTCGTTGTCTGTCTGTCTGTCCGCGTAACATCTTGTAACGTCCTAAATTCTTTATAGTAAATTTTTTTTTTCAAAAAAATTTTTTTAGAATTTTTTTGTTTTTTCGAAATTAAAAAAAAAAAATTTAGAATTTTTTTAAAGTATTTTTTTCGATTTTTCTCTATAATTTTTTTTCAAAATATTGGTTTCGATTTTTTTTCCAAATATATTTTTCTTGTCTTTTTAATAAAATAAATAAATACTGAATACATTCAGTACTTACCGTCATTTTTGACAGGTTGACAGGAAATAATCAATAAAATTTACCGCTAGAAAATTTTATTCACCGATGTAACCTCTTTACTTGAGCACAAAAAATATCTTGATTGTCGACCTTAAACGGACACTTTCTTGGAAGAAGCAGAGCCAAACATTTACGAATGCCGAGAATTTCAATTCACAATACTTAAATTCCACACAAAAACGTAAAATTCCAGTAAAATTCGATAGAGGATCAATTGAATGGGGCATTTTTCTATTACGAAAAAACTAAATTTATATAATCCGTATTACTTAATTTAGCGTGAATCGTCGTCATCGTTATCGTCAGGACGTAAAAAAATGTTATATTCAATTTAGCGTTAAGATATTTTTTTATTTTTCAAAATTCTAATTAATCTAAATAATCCTATATTATTTTTGTGCAAAATTTCAATGCCGTTGTCTTTTTTAAAAGTATGACCTATCTCTAAAAGATGACTTAAAAAATTAAAATTTATTTTATTTTATTATACTTTCTCGAAGTGCAATTTATTAAGCGAAACTTTTATTTATTTTTCTTAATCAATAATTTTTCGAATGTCGAATAATGCAGTCAGGTACGAGTTTGAAATAATAAGTCAAAAATGAGAGAAAATTTCACTATTTTTTCTGAGAAACGTTGAGCATGTAATTTATTTTGCTAAATCTAATTCAAATCTAATATAAATGCATTTCATTTAACTTTTAAGTCTACCGTTTGAATAGCGATCCCACATTAAATTCTACTTTTCTAAAAATTACAATTCTACATAAATAGTAATGCAACAAGGATGCAGCGAAATTTTTATATAAACAAAATAAGTGTCATCTAGCGTCGACGTAATTTTTCCTAATTTCAACAATTTCCCCCTCACTATTACTAAGTTTTATAATTAAACATTTATATTACTATAAAAATAAATCATCAGGTATGATATCCATGATGATTAAACGGATTGGACGGCGTCTTGTGTTTGCCGAAGTTTCATAAAAATAAGAAAAAAATGCGTCGCTGACTTCTTCCAAGGCTTTTCTTTACGAAAAATCTACATCGGCAAGTTTCCCCTTGAGAAAATTTTCTTCCGGGGGGTTGTCTTCATGTGGTTCTGACTCCAAAGCAAAATGTGCAACTTTTAAATAAGTTTTCTTGTTATCATTTATTATTTTAATGCAAAATCATTTCAAACCTTTTTGGTTTATGGGTATGTTTTTTATCAGCATATTTTTTTTACATATATAAGTATATTAAACAAAATTTTATTCAAAAACAGTTAAAATAATATATATCATCACATGAATGAAACCAAATAAGTGGGCTCATATAGCTAACATATTTTCAGGATCTATCTGTATATGGTGGTTTTTGATTAACGGGCGATGACTCAAAAGATTTTTTTAATATTAAATGTTTAAAGGATGTAAAATAAAATTTTGTGGGTTATTTTTATAAAAAAGAACTGTTTATTTCCTTAATGATTTTTCCATGCTTACTTACAATACTTAGCAACCAGAAATATTATTTCGTAAACTACAATTTTTTTAATAGAATATTTATTATGGCTGAAAGTCCAAGTTGAATCATAAAACTATAGCAGAAAGTAATGGGCTGAAGTTCTGCTTTCTGTCGCTAACTTATATTTATTTATTATGTGGTACGAAGTACTTTTAACGAAGTACCTACGAAGTAGATTTTTCTATAAATTCGCTCTACTTTTTGCCAAATCTAAGGAGCCTGGACAATGGCCAGTAAATGAAATTTTTATTTGAATGTAAAGAATATTTTAATATATTATAATTATAATATATATTTTATATACATGAAAATATATTTTACATACACGAAAATCATAAAAATGTGTGAAAATAATAAACTTACTTATCTCTAAGAAATTTTATTTTATTTTTTTCTTAAATTTTTCTCGCTAACGTATTATACTAACGGTAACTAATGCGCGGTACTCCTCAATTCAAAGTCAAAAATAAATCATTTAGAAAAAAGCAAATGTTTCATATAAATACTGTAAAAGTAAATACATCCCTCATCTATCTACAAATCTCAATACAATATATCATTAAAATCACCGTTGTATCACAAGTAATAAATTTTCTGAACCCGTGAACCACATTATGGATAGGTAATCATTTTTTTCATTTATTAAGTTAAGGAAATTTAAACCCAGCTATTAATTTGCTTAACTATATTACTTTCACTGACTATTCTCCTCTATTCTCAATATTACCGTAACAACCATGTTTACATCAGTAATTTCGGCTCATTTATCAGATTCTTTTTCAAAAAAAGTATATTTGAATGAAGTCACTTCACATGTCGTTGAGAGATTCTGATACTCTCGAGACTCGAGTAGTTAAATGTAGAATTATAATTAATCTCACGTAGACGTAACATAGTTTATAAAACAACGATTCGCCAAACTCATCAATAATATTCAAATATCTTTTTTCAAGAAGTGACACTATTTTTTTCTACGAAGGACTGGAAGGATTCATATTAAATAACTTTTATTTCAATAGAGACTGAAATATGAGATGTAATCTCAAACACTCACAATACTTAAAACTTTAACACTTAACACGTAAATAATTCCATTGTTTTAAGTTTCTTCAATGAAAGGAGGGATTACTTTTCTTTTTTAGTTCAGTTTCAGCTTTAAGTGTTATGATCTTTTTACACGGTCGTTTTATTTTCTTTGCCCGCGAGCTCGTTTCCTTTAAGCTGTGCAAATCGAGGGAATGTGCAAGTATAAATAGAGAAGATAACAAAGACTGATCCGGGCACCGTTTTCAATAAAACTATCTCGCTCTCGCGTAACGGATATCCTTTCGGGTGTCTACTTTCCTCTTGCAATGGGTTCGTGTTGGTCAAAGAGCGATAAATTATATTATGTCTGCGGTTCCAGTAGGCGTCACTCCGACATATCTAACGTCGTCGAACAAGTATAGGGGCGTAAGTGATTCCCAGAAATACACATTTTCATTTTACCACACGCTGATATTTTTATACGCGTGTGTGCACTTATAAATATGTATATGTACATACACACGTCCTCTAGCATTTTTTATTAGCTCTTTTTCGGATTTTTTTGTTTTTTCTGCCTTGCATGGGTTTGAGTTTTATAGCGGTATTTTTCTACCTTCCCATAAAAATATATTAAACCGCGCAAAATGATTGTAGCAACTGCCTGTGCTTCATGTACAGCAGTAGGATTTTATTAATGAAATCTGGTTTGGAGTACTTTTCGAAATACGCATTTTAAGACGTGTTGCTCAAAGTTTCAGGCTTTTTCGTAGTTGTTTATTATATCATAATATATATATATATATATATATATAATATAATATACGTTAGGGTGTTTAATAAATGATAAAATATCAAAATGAATGAAGTCTTTTGTTTTATAGTTTTCTAAATTATTTAAAAAATTATTTTTAATTATTATTGCTGATGTTCTTGATTACACAAAATTATTGTTATTTTATTTAGAATTGGACCAGTAGTTAAATTTAATTTAATACATGCCTTACTAATTTCGAATGATTCAAAATTATTCAATTTCAGACCAAAATTATTTATGTGTAAAGAGAAATTCAATATATTTTTTTTTATCAAAACCGTGATCATTTTCTAATAAATGATTTAAAAATTCAGAAAAACTATTATTAATCAGACATTTCAAACGCTCTTAACTCTTACATTAAAATTTCGGCTGGTTTTTCCAATATAAAACGCTGTACAATCTTTGCACGAAAGTTTATAAACACCTGAATTGTTAAATATATTATCTTTATCTTTTGTATTTATAAGGAGTTTCCCAATATTATTATTTTTATAGATGCAGGTCTAATATTTTTCGGTAGATGTTTTGAAATTTGATTCGAAAATGTTTTAATATAACAAATTCTTCACCAATTAAAAAAAATCATTTCAACCGTATCTTAATTCAAAAGTGGGGTTTCGGTTGTCATCGGAGGAGATCAAAATCAATTAAAAATTGTGATTTTATAATGTGAAAATATTTTGGTTACAAATGTCGTTAGTTAACAATAGTTAACAATAGAGCCACCAATTTACCCCGAAATTGAACATATCTGTTATAAATTCGAAACCCATGGTGACATATATGATACGTGCAAGGGAAGATCCGGTTATTTGAGTTTCCTACACGCTCTCCTGATTTAACTACGCTGGTCTTTTTTCTACAGGGATGATTTTTTCTGCTTTGTGTTTTCTGGGGTATTTTGCCATTTTTATGAGTTTTTTGGCAGACGTTTCGGATCCCATTACAGGGTTCATTATCAGGGCTGATGGCTTCATGGACCCTGAAATGGGATCCGAAACGTCAGCCAAAAAGATAAAAAAACACGGCATTATAGCCCAAAAAATACAAACAAGAAGATTCTGAATGGCCATGAAAACCTAAACACGTACTAACAGAGATATTATAATCTAAATGATGTTTTTTATCATTGAGGTGACGTAAACGATGTATGAATCATTTTCACCGAAATTTTTAACAAAGATGTTCAAACAAGCGTTCGCCGTTACCAAAAGTGACTGAAAGTTCATGGCAACAACTTAAAGCATTTTTTGTAATTTTAGAAGCCACTGATAACGGTAAATCATATTTTTATATCTCTTTACATTTAATATCATAACTTAAAATGATATTTTTGCCCACCGCTTTCTTACTTACCATCACGTCTTTTCTCCACGAAAGTAGGCAGAGAGAATAGATTGCCCCAATACTACCCACTACACTTCAGACGTTTTGAAGTGCAGTGCACACTACAAACTACACACACTTAAGTTATTGAAAGTACATACTTCAAATAGTCCATTTTTTATGTTAAATTTTTGGGAAGTTGATGTAGATAAATGAAGAAATCTTTGGAAATCGAAACAACCCCTCCTCCCCATGGATTGAATATTTTTTGGGATCGAATGATTCTGGAAACTGAAACAATCCCCCCCCCCATGGTTTGAAAAATTTTGGGACTGAATGAAGAAATCTTTGGAAATCGAAACAACCCCCCTCCCCATGGTTTGAAAAATTTTGGGATTGAATGAAGAAATCTGGTTGGCGACCTTTTTTTTAGCTCGCCAAAATATTATTTTACCGAAATATCTTACTTCATTTCATTACTTCACTTCATTAATACTAAAATTACTTCATTACTTCATTTCATTACTTCACTTCATTAATACTACAATTACTTCATTAGTACTACAATAACTTCACTTCGTGTAGTTTTTACTACAATTGTAGTGTACACTTTGTAGTCTTCAAACTGGTGAACGTGTGTGTGTTGTAGTCTTAATTTTGAAATGTAGTTTTTCCCTTCACTACTGCGCAGTAATAACGTCCGGATCTCCGAGGAAGCTTCTACCATCCACATCATCGTCAACATCAACAAGGAGTCAATCATTATTCATTGCCTTGTGAATAATAAACAAAGCATTGAGATATCATTTACAACTACCGCCACCTACATCCCTCAAAGTGGTGACACTAGACGTAAGAAGAACATAAAACCTTCTGATCGTCCCCTAATTGGCGACCCTGACGTGTGGTGGACCACCTCATTCCCAAACTAACATAATTTTTGATCAAATGAAATTCTTTATCGATGTCTAAAATAGCATATTCTGAAGAACGCCCACGGACTACATTTCACGTGTTTTAATAAACCGTTAAGTATTATGTATTTGTCTGAAATTTTAGGTATAAGTAACATCCCCTTACAGATTCGGAGTGGATAAGAAATGTTTTGAAGAATTTTGGATTTAATCTATATCATACTGTGATATTAAAGTAAAATGAGAATGTGTGTTACATAATGAATACGTATAGCTACACTATTTTCATTTCTCTTTTTTTCTCAACCCTCAACATAAATTAAAATATGTTTTTTATTTCACTTGTGATGTGTTGGTCCTCTTTTTAAAGATAACTTTATAATAAACATATTTTTTTAATTATTACTTACTATAACTATAACTTTTAGTAAACTTTGAAAGTTCAAAATCCAATTTTTTGGCTAACATTGTCTGCTATTCTTACCTATACTATAACTTCAAAGTATTGCAGCATATTATTTTTTTATAATTATATTTTATGGTTATATAGATGGTAAACCTAGATTATAATTATAATTCTATCGTGCCTAGACAAACAAATTATTTGAAGGAAATTTTACGAACGCATCTTGTATAAGAAATAAGTTAAAATTAAATACATGAATGTTCTTAAACGTTGAAAAAATAATATTTATTATTCTTGATGTGAAGTATATACCTAAATGTACCGAAACGGTTGATTTTTTTGTTAAATTGATAGTGCAAAGTGCGTGAATTTAAGCTTGAATATTTTGCATTCTTGTTATAAAAATCCATTTTTATTTTAGTAATTTTCGTATACATAACAAAAATGTAGCTTTTTTTTTTAAATTTATTAGTATTACTAACAGGATAATAGGTACATGATACCCTAATAATAAAACATTATAAATGAAGACTATGCCCATTATCCCAATTACACGTTTTAATTATACGTATCAAGCAATGCAATGTAAAAAGCATCACAATTTCACCAATATTTTTATTGAATAACAATTTGCGCAATCGATGTAATGCATTACTCAAAATAAAATATTTTGGATATTTTGAGTTTGTTCAAATCTTTCAGAACAGTGCTGGATTTATGTCACAGAGACATTATTATATTATCATTAAAATATTTTATTCATGTTTTTTTATAACGAACTCATGAAAATTCGAGCAAATTGCCGATAGCAAAAAAAAGGTAAAATTTCTGATGAAATTGCAACAATTGAACTGTATCAATATTAAACTACTATATTTGTTATGGTTGTAGGTACTATTACTATTATTAAAATTCACATTAATCTTTTAAGCGGGTGTGAATACTTAATATATGAATTTTTGAAAGTGAGGAACAGAATTATATACCGTTACGAGAATCCTGACAGTAAAATACTGTAACAATAATTTGCGTTGTTTATTTGTAATTTGTTAAACTTCTAAATAAACAAGATAATTCTGGTGATACATAGACAAACTATTTGAATAATTCATTATCTTTCGAAATTCATCAAGACAAAATACGTAGGTATAATTAAAATCTTTATTCAAAAATTTAAATTATGAGAGGTTGTAGAAGTACAATAAGCAAAGAAGCCCAAACACATGTCGGCTGACATTTTGATAAATTCAATGGATAATTTCATTAAAATCTTCATACAACCGCGTCGGCTGATTAAACGCGACTCCCTATGGCGGGAATATTTTGTTCTTAATGTGTTACATTAATCTTGGATTCCGTAAAGTTACGTTGTTATTATAATACAGTGAATATTTTCAGTACCGGACACTTAAAGATATTAAGGTTCTAAATATAAAATGTCACAAGAGATAAGAATCCAGCCAAAAATATAAGAACTGCATAATGACTTTGTGGTAACATAATTTATATAATTAATATACTTTATATGAAGGGACCATTGGCCCCAAAACATGTTGATATTTCAAAAAAATTAGCGTAAATTCTTATTAATTTATATTAATTAAAAACTTTGTATTAACCACTTGGAGTAACTTTACGTCTACCGGTTTCGATATCACTGTATCTTCGTCAGGATGGACGAATACTAACTGTCCATTACTTATTATAGCAAACAATTCATGGGGTAATTTACAAGTGGACGCCGAAACGGGGAATATATTAAGTAACGGACTATTCATAAAATGTAACAGGTTATTAATTATATAGGCTTTAGTCTTCCGGCATTTCTCGATTTCTAATATTTCTAAATTATAAAATCTTAGGCCTCTATTATTTACATGGAGAATCCCGATTCGGTCTTTTTTAAAGGTGTGGCCTATTTCTGTGACATCTTAAGTGTTCCTTTACTCTAAGATTTAATCTAACATTAAAAATATGTGCCATTTTACCTCTATAAAATGCCGAACATTAATTAAAATTTAGTTTAAAAATATCGTAATGAATAAGCGGGTCAACGTTGTTTTTGGAGTTTATTATAACATAGGTATAATAAGTTTTTAATTAATTAAAATTAATAATTATGTCCAACCACAAAGTTAACGCTACAAACATAAAAAAGTGTATTCATTTTATTATAAAAATAAAAATATCCATAATTTAAGACGTGTATTTTCTAAGTTGTTTTTTTACAAAAAAGTATGTTTCAATAATTTGTGGTATAAAAACATTATTTATATACCCGATTTAATAATATAGAAATGTAAAGTTAGCCAATATATGGGACTTAGCTCATGTAAAGAAGCAATCCACGAAAAAGATAATATTCAAGAATTTGTGAAGATGTACCTATCATCTTCTCCTTGTGCCATATCAAGTTCCCCTGATCACTATGGAAACGGCATCCCTGTCTGCCGCAGTCCGGAATAGCTCTCTGACGTCCCTGATGCCAGTTCACTCGCGAATGTTGCGGAGCCGTGACATTTGTCGTTTTCCTATTCCTTGGCGTCCTTCTATCTTGCTCTTCATAATTAATTGAAGTAGTCTATTGTTATCACTTCGTAGAACATGACCCAAGTATGCGATTTTCCGTCGTTTTATTGTGGTGACCACCCCGCGCCCTCGGTTTGCTCTCCAAAGTACCTCCGCATTCGATATTTTATCAACCCAGGAGATTCTCAGCATGCGTCGGTGCAGCCACATTTCGAATGCTTCCAGTCAGTTAAGCATATTGACCTTTATGGTCCAGGTTTCAACCCCATGCAAAAGTATTAACCATATGTAGCACTTCATAAGGAGCTACCTAACTTTGAGGTTTAAATTTTCATTGCAAAACAGTGTTTTAATTTAAAAAACATTGCCCTAGCTGTCTCCATGTGGCATCTTAGCTCTTTATCAGGATTCATGTCAGGAGGAGACTTCCGAAGTATTGACTCGTTCTATGGTTTGCCCTTCAAGTTGTAGTGTCAGATCATCATGAGACTGTTGGCTGAATATCATAAACTTAGTCTTTGATATGTTCATGTTCAGGCCAAACTCTTTCCCAATAGTGTTTATAACCTCTAGGAGGTTTTGAAGGTCTTTATTCTTGTCAGCCAGCACCAAAGTATCATTTGCGTACCTCAGCGTATTAATCAGTAAACCGTTTATTTTTACTCCCGCTTCTATGTTGTTTGTAGCCTTTTTAAACAATGTATCGGAGTATAAGTTGAATAACAGTGTTAGAATACATCCTTGGCAAACGCTTTTTTGAATTTCAACTGTTTTTTGTTTATTTGTCCCATTATTCCTACATCTGCTTTTTGATGCCAATAGAGATTTCTAATGAAATTTACATCTTTTTCGTCAACTTGGGAGTCTCTTAGTATTTTGATCAGCTTGTCATGTTTTATATTAACATAATCAATGTAGCATGAGAATTCATCTTTTCGTTGACCGTCACAATTTTTTAGGAGTAAAGGGCTTCTCTTGTACCAAAATCCTTACGAAATCCGAACTGTGCGTCATTAAAATCTATTTCACATATGTGTCTAGTAATACGTTCATCGATGACACGTAAGTAAATTTTCAACGCACGGCTTATGAGACTAATCAGGCAATCGTCACTGTAATTTTTGGGACAAAATTTCTTTAGAAGTATAACAAACGTCGATTCAAGCCAGTCTTCAGGGATAATTTCAGAGTCGTAAATTTTGTTTGAAATTATAACCAAAATATCGACATTTGGGTAATTTAAAAGTTTCAGTAGTTCCATTGTAATGTCATCTGGACCGGAGGCTTTTTTGAATTTTGATATTTTGATTGCGTGTAGCACCCTGATTTTAATATTGACGGTCTCTCTTTACTTTGCACGTTATTCTCTACGTCAGTATCTTATGTCATCGAAATGCTTTTGGATATAGCATTCCAACTCTTTGCATAGCAATTTATCATCGAGTACAGGTTTATTTGTGTTAGCATCCGGGATTCGCATAAGTGCCTTGTCTTTATGCGTTTCAGCTACATCTTTGTAAAGGTGTACATATACCTTATATTCAGCCACATTTCCTAACAATATTTTTACCAGATACCAGTCTTCAAATAAGTGCAAAATATATTTACGATATCTATTATTTAAAATTTAATTCACATGTATTATTGAGAACACATGATTTTCCTACACATTTTTTTTATTAGTAAGTTGGTATCAAGAAGTATACTAAATACTTGCAAACTATATATGTGTCTATATTTTAAAGTCTGCCCGCAAATTTCCTACAAAATGTTCACACATTTCAAGCTTCAGCCCATCCTCGAAAATGAATTTCGTTCTAACTTTCGACGCTTATCCTATTCATATCATGCTTTTCATATTCTGATGTGTACAATCAAGATATGGAAATGATGGCATGGTAAAGAAAATTTATTTACCCCCCAAACCATTACAGAAAAATCCATGAAATTCAAATAGTGTTTCCAGTTTTTTACCGTCAAAATTGTACCAGAAAAATATTATTAATTAAGATAAATAACGGAAGTCTCACAGATACAAAGCTATTAATATGAGAAACATGTGTGGAAGTTTTTATAAGATAGCCATAGGGCATGTGACCTCTATTAGCTGGCTTAAGTTTACGCAATGCAACGTTCACCGATTCCACTGCAATTTTTGTTAATAATTAATATTGTATATATGTTCATAATATATCTCAATTATCCGTCCTTTATGGTCTGAAATTTGCAATTTCTCTGATTATTATTGTATAAACAAATTTCGCTGCTGGTAATATTACCTCTATATTTTTAACACCCTATCAAAACTTCCGCACTTGCGTATTTTTCATATAAATAAATTCATCACATGTGAGACTTCTATAATTAAGCTTAATTCATAATCATCCTTTAGTGGACAAAATCCAGTAATTATGCTCTTAGAATATACACATAAAAATATTGTTAGAAAAATATTTTATGAAAACATCTGTACCATTTGTCCAACGCACATTTCACGAATGTGTCCGGTAGAGAATATTTCACTGTACCTTCAAGTTGGTCGAGACAGTTACACGAGAGGAATGAGGGAAAGAGGTCTCGACTATTGAATAAAGTCTGATTTCAGTCATTTATTATATCCAATGAAGATTTATCAGTGTAATAGGGAAAGTTTTAATTTGACATGAATCATTGATTCATCCGGTATTTCGCTATGGAGATTATCAGAGACAAACGACCGCTCTGGGAGTTGGCGTGTGATTTTATGTTGGTAAATAAAATCTTTACTACCTGACTGAAATACCGTACTCATTCATTTGATGGAAGCTATTTATTCCATTCCAGGATACATTGTTTGTTTGAATAATTAAATAAATTCGTTCAATATGTAGGTACTATGAATTCAAATGATGTTTATTAATGCATTATACACAAAAACAAATACGTAGGAATGAATATCAAATCTTAACATTTTATTTCATTTCAATTTTATTTTGTAGTTGATCAATATAAAGAAAGAATCGCTCATATAGTTTGCTCGTGAGGAAAATAAAGTGAGGAGAGGATGGTAAAAAAAAATATACTTGGCGATTATTATAGGCATCGACAACAGAGGACATCCGCATAAGACCTGGCACAGTCTCCAAGAAAGCGGACGAATTAAAAGTAGAATGCCAGGACAGAAGAGTGTGGTGTTATATCCTCTCTCTATTAGGTAATTCATTTTAACTTCATGACTAGCCGTTCACTGGTGAAAATATAATATATATACTGTCTGAAAAAAATAACATTGCCGAATTGAAAAATATCCAGCAATGTGAGAGAAGGCGGGTGATAAACTTATCCATTTGGATTTAAATTGCACAGATCTGATCACCGCAATTACTACTCCATCACAAACTTTAGCCAAATGCTTAATGGACATAGATAAGTTGATTTGATTCGAAACATTGAATAATAAGATTCGAATAACGTACTCTGAAATTAGATTCAGAACTGGAATGGATTGAGTCTAGAGTAGATTCTGATAGTGCATTAATTGATTTATGTATGTAAATTTACAGATATGGGATTCACCACGAGATAGAGTCAGAGTGACTATCATTGTATGGTAAGCAGAACATTGTGCGGCAGACCGGATTACATTATTGGCGCAACTACTCGATCTCCATTTCAAAGTTTTGTGCATTTTGCTCAAATTTAATCCAAATTCGACATTATAAAGATTATTGATCTTTCCATGAATTTCTGAAATCCTTTATTTTATTAATATTATGCATATAGAATATAAAAGCAGAGGCAGCAATATCCAGGAAATTTGAAACAAAATTTGAATGCACTCACCGAGAATTACTAATTTAAAATGAACTAATATTACGAATTTTCACATTTTTAACATAAGGTATATCTAAGTTTTTTCTCGCTTTTAGCTATAAATGTGCATACTTTATCTCACTTATGAATACATTTAAAATTTCTTCGGTCAAAAATATTCACTTTAAAAAAGACAGTGCAATTTAATTCTCTTAATTGGACAAATTGCATTTTAGTATTATATAAACTGTTTATTTTAGATATCTGAACAAATATTTTTTTTAAATAAAGATCTTGTACCTCAACATCTTAAGAGAATTTTCTAAGCTTTCTGCTCGCTTGCGAAGGTTGCTTTTTTTATGACCTATACGAAATTTTTGCGGAAAATTTTAAGCGCCCGTATTATTCCACGAAGCCACTGATAGATACTGATTTAACACTTTCCATGTTTGTATTTTATATATATTTTTCTATTTTCTGTAGGTATGTCGTGTTTGAATATCATTTGAGAGTACATTTCCGTAACAACTCTTTTACTGTCCTTATTCCTGTCCAATTTTACTGATTATGATATGTAAAATATTAAGAAATATAAAATTAATTTTGATTAATATTCAGTATTGCTGAACATTTATTTTCTTTCCCGAAAAAAGTCCTATTGACAACTGAATTATCAACTCTCTCGTTAACATTAAATAAGTTATTATTACATTTGTCAAACTTACATATGGTATGCACACTTCTGATTTAATTAGATTATATTATATTGTACTCGGCACGTCCCAATTCTCTCGATATTCTACTAACGACAGTTTTCAGACATCCGGTAGAACGCAATTCGATCATGAAGTGCTGCCAATTAATTGAACAATATTAGTTTCCTGTTCTAGAAATCGATAAAAGTAGGCCGTTGAATAATGTTTAACAGAACGCTACATCTCGCTTAAAAAAATTTAAAAATCATTTCTCAAATCGCTGTGTATTATTATATTGTGAAAAATTTTGCACTCTAGTTTTTGACTCTCGCTTGTATTAATTAAAATGTTGGCTCTTTTTCTGAATATTCGTTTGTACCTTAAAGTGTACGCCATTATCAGGGTACGGAACGCTCCTAACTCAATTATAGGCCCCGAGGTCTCTTTATGGAAGTGAACTTGCAGAATTCTGCCTGAAAATTAACGAACTTACTCATCATCACGCCTCTTCTCTAGGGGAATATGAAAAGAGGATCAAACGCCGGAGTCCTGAATCGATAGAAATAAATATATTTTATAATATACCTTCTATACATATGTGTTGATATGTGAAGATAAGTATGAACGTTACTTTTTGAATGTTGTATTGGTTTCTATTGTGTTTTTTTTCATTTTTGTTTATTTGGTTTCGTATGAATATTTGGAATAGAAATTTAATTCTAGGGATGAAAAATTCAAAAAGATTCTGTATTAAAATTAATTGGAGGTGATAACGATTTTGATCTTCGAATTCGCCTACCTCTTTCTTTAGCAGTGGATTTTTAAACATTTTCATCTCAAAATTCTGAACCGAAGTACCCTGCACTGAGTATCAGTAGGTACATAATGTACTCAATAATTTCTTGTAGTTGGAAAACGAAAGATAGCTAATGTGCGTATTTTTTAATATGCTCAATGTTATGTGCTATGCGTATAATCTATCTAATATTTTACATAATTTACTGCCGCAATATTACAGAAGTAAAACTGATGCCGATGTACCATTGTATTACATGAAATTAGTTAGTTGCTACTTTTTGCCGAGGAAATGTTGAATAATTCCTCTATTAGTTCCACTGTTAGCTCCATATTGTTAACAATGATTCGCAAACATAAAATAAATTAAATAATATAGAAGTATCAAGTGTAGGTACATATTCAATCAAGGTAAATAAAAAAATGTGTCTTTGTCCATCTGCGTAACAATGAAGGACCTCGTGTGCAAAGTATGTGAAAATATCGTACGAAGAGTACAAAGTTGGACTCCGTCCCAAATGTATAGATGAATGATTTTTAGCCACTTTATTATTTTTTAATAGCTTTTTTGTAATTTATAAAGATTTCATGATGGAAATACAATTTTTTTTATAACTTAATATTTTCAACTATTATTTTAACATAATGGGTGATGATTTGATAGTTTTATTTTATAATATTCCCAAATAAATAACAAATTAGTACACAACCAGAACAAGTTTGCCTTATGTATTTGTATTCAGTTTATTTTTAAATCCCGTTCCTTTCATCAAATCGATGAAGATTTGTATTAATCGCATATAAAATAAGATTCGTCTCCTAGAGTAAACAACATCGTGAGATTTATTATTTTCTCTGACGGCTTCATGTGAATTAAAAATTTATCTAGAAACTTTTGAATGATGTTTATATCTTAAATAATGAAATTTCTACATTATAAAAACAAAAATAAATAAGAAATATATATTTATATATTATTCGCAATCGATCTTTGTACAAATTACAAATTGGAAAATTTACCACTTGCCTGTCTAGATGGGAAGACGGCGATATTCTCCAAAGGAATATACTTTAAAGACCTTACAGAAGGCAACGATAACGGAAAAGCTTAAATAGGGGGAAGTGAAGTGAATTTTTACCGGGAAATTTATTGTTATTTGCTTTTATTACCTAAGCGATGGATGCATTGTCATTATAAGATATACTAGTGTGTCAAACTGTGCAAAAAATTCTTACGAATTAATAACTTATTGACTTTATTAGTTACTAGCTGTAAGCAAAGCATCTACCTCCAGTTTTCAAATTATTTTTAGACTTCAATTTTCAGCTAAAGCAGTTGCTTAGTGGCCAAAAATTTTCATTGCTTCAAATACTTTACATAAATTACACAGATATCTTCATAGCTACGAAAATTGTCTAGACCTTTTCAAAATGCAAAATATGACATCCCGACGGAAAATATCCGATCTTGGAGTGCTACACAAATTTCTCAGTGGAACTATTGATACTTTTTCTTTACCTGACATAAATTTGCATGTTGAATCCCGTGTAATAAGCTCAGAATTCTTTAAAATAAGTCATCAACCTAATAATGCTGGTTATTTTTATCCCGCCACAAGAATGTGTCTAAAGTAAATTGTGTATTGTGCTGATCCTAATACTGATGCTGATATTCTTGCAGATGATACCCTATCATCGATTAAAAAGTCACTCTTACACAACATTAATTTCCTTGAAGATAACCTGAACTTAAATCTATACCTGTTAAACTCAATGTCTGTCTGTTCTCTACACAAATCTATACCGTTTATTCGACTCGATTCAAATTTTGCATACTTATTCTTAAGGACTCAGCGGGTAACATATGGAACATTCCCCCTATTGTTTTAACCCTTCCCCTCCCCTGATATATTTTCGATGCAAATCTGTACCGTTTGACCGATCGGACATAAAATTTGGTAACTTATTCTTAAGGACTCGGCGGGTAACATAGGCGACTTTTCCCCTCTATTCTTCAACCCCTTCCTCTCCCCCCGATAATTTTCAAAGCAAATCTGTACCGTTTAACCGATCGGACTCAAAATTTGGAAACTCTTTCTTTAGGACTTGTCAGGTAACTTAGACGATATTTTATCCATTCCCCTCCCCCTTATATATGTTCAATGCAAATCTGTACTGTACGACCGATCGAACTCAAAATTTGCAAACTTATTCTTTACGATCCGGCGAGTAATGTAGGCGATATTTCGTCCCTCCACCTTTACCCCTAACCCTCCCTCACGAACATACAATGCAAATCTGTACTGTTCCCATCGAACTCAAAACATTAAAAAAAATTTTTTTGATCCGGCTGGTTACACAGGCGACATTTGGTCCTTCCCTTCTCCTGATATATTTTCTGTACAAATGTACACCGTTTGACCGATTTGACCCAAATTTTGCACACTTATTTTTTAGTGCCAAGTGAGTAACAGAAACAACTTTTCCCCCTCCACTTTTACCCCACCCCTTCACTTGATATATTTCTGTATCTACACCGTTTGACCGATCTGATCCAAAATTTGCAAACTTATTTGTTAGGACCCGGCAGGTAACGAAGACCCTTTAGCTCACCTGTTATATTTTTGTACAAATCTATACGATTTTCCGATCTGATCCAGATTTTGCGTTCTTATTCTTTAGGTCCCGGCGGGATACATACATACAGATACATTGGCCACAATTCTCTCCTAGACATCCTACTATTCCAGCCTAGATTAAATTAAAATATTGTTTTTATTAGAGTCTTTGCAAAACGATGGAATCTTTGTGTGCCCCCACCAACTTATTTAATTTAATCCTGAAGCCGAGCAACGCCGGGTACAAACAGCGAGTCTATACCTACAAAACTCAATGTCTGTCTGTCTGTCTGTTCTTTATACAAATCTACACCGTTACACCGTTCTAAACCAAATTTTGCGTACTTATTCTTTGGAACTCAGCGAGTAACATAGACAACATTTCTCCCTACCCCTTTACCACTCCTCATCACACTGATATATTTTATTTGCTAATCTGTACCGTTCGACCGATCTGACCCAATTTTCGCATACATATTCTTGAGGACCCGTCGGAAAACATTTTATCCTTCGAAATTCCATTCAAGCCGGTCTAGATTAAATTAAGACTAATTTTTAACCAAAGGTCGCGGGTTCGAACCTCACTCCAGACTAGCAAGTTAGTCCTATTTTCATAGCACAAGCATTTTAGCTTACTTTGAAAATAGTAAGAATATTGATGTGACACGTATTCCGTGTTTGCATCTCTATTTAAAAAAAAAATATATTTAACCCATCCAACGCGGGGTGTTAACAGCAGTATAGCTTGTTGCAAGAATTTAATGTGCCATCACTCACAAAAATATACAAAACTAACTCCCTATGCCAAATTTACAAAGATTATTTTATAAATAAATCTCACTCCTTAGACGTATAAGTAATAGACAGAACAAAGAGACAAATAAACATATCAACTTTAAGAACCACCGTGGCAAAAAATCATTATACATACTTGGGAGTTAAATGGTACAGTACATTGTTGTCGCAAAACAAATTTCAAGAAAGACTCATTCCAAAATATTAACAGCTTATGAAAGAAGTCAAATCCTTGATTTGGACAACGATGTATTGTAACATTGCCCACATCTCTCAAATGGTTTCTGTATAATAAAAAAATTACAACTTCTAAATGCTTTAATTTAGCAAATACCCTTCCCATAAGCTCGAACTTTGGCTCATATTATGGGGAGTATTATATCTGTATAATGTTATAACATATGTATCTACTGTATAAATAAATAAAATTATTTATTTAAATATTCTTACATTTTCATACTAAATATATATTTAGGCATGTTGCTATAGCAGGCCGAAGACACTTGTAATTGGGATAGTGTGTTTTAAATAAGTCATGTATAATTTTTTTATGTATACTGTACCCAGTATTCTGTTAGTGTCTCATTTAAAAAATACTAATAACAGTATTTGGATTGATATATTTTCATTAAAAGTAATAAAATTTGGTTAGGTTTATTATAAATGAATAATTGATTGATTTATAAAAGATGGCTCTTCTTTACTTGGCTTGGATGTGTGCCATGACAACGTCTGCCAGCAGTGAAGTTTTCTACATGTTGTATAATCTAAAATGTTTGTGAAGAGACAAGCCCCGTCTCTTCCTTCACGGCACCAAAGTTTCTGTGTGGTTCAGCTCAGCTCACTCGATTCACTGTATGTCGCAGCGACTTTTATTTATTTTGAAAAAGTTTGTTCGCGAATATATTGCGTATATTTTTCATTAATGTCCATTTCATTTTATTTCATTACCTGCTTTTTAAAAAAATACGTTTTTTAAACGATGATTTTAATTTGTATTACAACTTCAATGCAGATATTATTTCTTCTATAGAAGCGAGAGTTTTTGTTAAGAAGAGGAGGATGATAAAATTATTTAGTTTTTACATACAATTATTGACAAAAAAATTTGATTAATTTTTGTAGCCATCTTACTGAAGATATCCAGTAGGCTATTAAATCTATTTTTTCCCTAGATGTGTCAAATAATGTTGCGCAAATCAATTGTTACAATTTCGTGGCAGTATTGTGTTTTGTCGCGTGCGACTTTCAGTTTTAAAACTATGCTGTGTCTTTTTTGATGATTTATATTCTTGTATTTTTGCAGACTTAATCAATAAATTTAAACATTTAATTGTTTCGAATGTAAGATAGGTTAGATAATCTATTTGTTTTCTTAATCTTATTTTGATTATTAGACGTTGCAAAATTTAAATCGGGAGTAGATTTGTTTTATTTGCTGCTCTAGCTGATTACAGTGTATTGGAAATTTTCTTGCTAGATGGCTCGAACTTTAACGTGATAAACCGAACTTCTGTTTTCAATACTTATTTAGGTATTTGGATGATTTAACTATTCTTAATTATTAAAATTATCAATACCTAATTTCATATATGAATATTGTCTACATTAGTATTATCTGATGAGATATTATGAATGTTAACAAAACGAAAGTTGCGGTATTTCAGAAGAAGAAAAGTAAGACAATTTTCAAAATACTGATGAGTTATAAATGTTCGCAAGTAGATGAGTTTGTGGACTTCGGGAAATATACTTGATACGATCGGTAGCGCTGAGAAATATATCAAAAGGGAATAAAATGAGGTACTTTGAATGCAATAATTTCTTATAGAAGCTTGTCTCGGCAAAACCAATAGACGAATCGTATGACAGAGTGATAAGATAAAAATTATAGGGGATTTTGTTTAAAAATGAGGCGGAAGATAAGCTCACGTACAAAATTACATCCATGTACGAGGGAATCAGTTCGTATGTGATAAGTAATAGGACAATTGCATCATGGTTTGCTTTTTCAACATGGAAAATGTATAAAAAAAATGAAGAAATCTGAAGCATCTGGTGATCAGAATGTCTGATGTATTCATGGATACTGAAAGTAATTATTATTAATTAATTAAATAACTTTGTTTTGACCACTTGGAGTAACTCCTCGTCTACCGGTTTCGATACCACTGCATTGTTCGTCAGAACGGACACACACTAACTATCCATTATTTATTCTAGCAAACAAATCAATTTTTGAACGGGGCATGGCTACAGTTATGGTGGGGGTAATTGACAAGTGGACACCCATTTCGGCGTCCACTTGTCTTGTGTGGCTCAGTAGACAAAATTAAGAAATTATTAATATGATGGTTTGGTCATGTGAAACTAATAAGCGGAGAGAGAATGACAAAGAAAATATATGAGGTGAATATTGAAAGCAGTAGAAACGAGTTCTTAAAAAAATGCGCATAGTAAAAGTATTTTTTTTTCATTAAAATTTCAGAAAAATTTTTTTTTAAAAAAAAATGTTTTTTTTATTTTCAGTAAATTAATATAATCAATAACGAAAATAACTTAAATATTATCCATGTAAGTAGTATAAAGCATATATATAACCCCACCATCAACCCCATAACCACATATATAAAAAAAATTATAAACCTATTTAGTATGATCTTTAATTTTAAAAATAGACTGCCGTCCATAAAACCAACGCTAAAAAAATACATTACAACGTTTGCATATATTTTCTAAAAATTTCCGTTTGTGGGTCAAAATTATTATTGTATCTTTTGTTTGTACAGAAACCACGTGGTCTCATGTAACAGACACCATAATTTTTTTAAAAACTCTTTTTTAAGTCGAGTAATTTATTTTGTCGTCATAAATTTGGGGTTTCTTGCGTCATATTTATCGGTGGAAATTATCTTGAATGTAATTTTAAGAGACAAAGAAGACATGGAAAGGTACCACAACGTGGACCCGACTACAAGGGTGACCCAGGACCGAAACTTCTGAAGGTGCATTATAAGCATAGTTGTCAGTGGTATAAAGTGAGTCCACTTTATACCACTGACAACGAAAAAAAATTATAGAAGGGGTTACACCGTATTGAACAATCAAAAAAAAAGTTATATTAAATTTTAATTTTGCATCATTATCGCACAAACAAAATTTATTTTATCGTCATTGTTTGCGGTATTATTTATATCGTATTATTTTTAACATTTCAAAATGGCGCAGTAATGGGCTTTCCCGCAAAAGTCCTTCTCATTAATGCACGCAGCTGGTGGAGACAAATTGAACCTCTTATTTTTCAAATTAATTTTCCTTTCTGTCTATTCAATAGCTACACAGTGCGATTATTACAGTTTTGACATAACTTATAAAGTTTTCAATTCAATTGAAAGAAAGCATACTTTATAATATACTTATTAGATAGTCAACTTTCAATCTGGAATTTTTCATACAGTGTGAAATTTGTATACAAAAAAATATAGCAATTTTCAAATTTATCGTAGGTTCAAATCATAGTGAAGTTCATATAAAGTCCATTTTGTTTCCAAATGAATGCGTGATTTTGTTTATGTTGGAATTCACGTTTTACGCTGTTAAAATCGAAAAAAACATTTGATATGCTAATACCTAATAATATTTGGATAACTTGGATAATTTCTGGTTTTTACCATTTACCGTACCATTTTTTTTGTACGTTTGACTCGTTTAAAAAATTGCCATGAGCTACTAAATTTTGAAAAAATTATGAAAACGTCAAACTGAATACTCTTCCAAAATATAATTTCTTAGTAAATATGTCAAGCTTTGTTACAAAATGATATTTTTATTTAAAAATAAATTTGTAAAAATATGCTTTGTTTACTAGGGAATCTAATTATGTAAGAATAAATACCTTGACTGCATGATAAATGTGTCTTCAATCCGCTGTGCCCCAGACCCTTTGCCTGAAGAAGGAGTTTATTTCTTTTTAATCTGTTGACAGACTCGCATTTCTTAATTATTAAAAAAAAAAGTTTAATAAAATCCGTTGGTTGTCCTAAGTGTAGGTGTAGAGAGTCATATTCATATTCATTCGCGGTAAATAGTGACCGGTTATTATAAATAACATTTTGCAGAAATATATATATATGTATATATATGCATATATATATGTATATATAGGTGTATATCAGTAAATATGTCAAAAAATTATACTTTCCATCGCATGAGCCTGATTGAAACGGATTGGAATTCGAAGTGAAGCGCTGTCAAGACAAAATAAACGTGTTCCCGTACTCGTCAATTTCGTCACATCAGTTACACCGGTTGCCAACTCAAACAAAATCACACCAGGCGCAATCAAAACGGGGCATTATTGAACGAAGGCCACCTATTGTTAAGGGAGTGATATTTATATACATAAATATATAATGTTAGGTGAGTTTTTTCTCTGAAAGAGACTCCTATTCACCGGGTGGCTCAGCTGGTACACACGAACCTCAGGCGGTTATTTTACTTTCTTAATGCGTTGTACCATATCTTTCTAGCTTTGATTTGTACTATTCTCTGCAGGTGAGAAAGGTCAATTACATAAAAGAAGTTTTAATTTACAAGTTCGTGTATTACAGAAGAGCAATGTGAACAATATCACAGAAGCTGTGGTTTAATCCATTTCAAAGGATAGCAATTATCAACCGTGAGCTGCAGAATATAATAAGTCAATTAGAAAATAGAAATTAAAAGTAAACAAATTCAGTTAATTAAATAGATTTAATAATTTAATTATTTTTTTCTATTTATTTTCTTTACATTTTATAATATTTAGTCCCACAAAACGACTAAAAAGAAGTTTGTCTGTAGGTTCATTTTTACAATTATAAGTTACACTATAACAAAATATTATTCAATTTATAAACATAAGAGATAAAAAAACGAAAACAAGTAAGTACAAAAAACAACATAAAAGAAATTTTCAGTACAAAGTTAAAAATTTTAAACAAATTAAGAAAATAACAATAAATAAAGAATTTAGCAAATTAAAAATATATATAGCAAAAATTAAGATACTAATGATACTAGTAATCTTCTGAGTTGGTTATTCTATAAAAAAGAATTAACTGAATATGATAATAATTAGATAGATTTGTCAACTACATCAACATAGAAAATTAGGTTACAATCATTCTTCCCATTTTGAGGTTATACGGTAGGTAGAATCGACTATAGAAAAAATAGGAAAAAGAGATATAATTTACCTATCTGACGTGAATTATCTTCCGTTACTCGCATGACAAGATTTGGACAATTATTTGAGGTTATCAGATGGAATTTATAATCTTCACACACACGTCAGAAGTGAAATTTATATCAAATTTATATTTATAATATTAAATGACACGACAAAATGTAATTTATAAAGAACAAAAGATAATGTAGGCACTTATTTCTTATAGTTCAAAGCACGAGCAACTTGCACAAAACATCGATTGAGGTTAGTTCCGCGTATATTCATGTCCGAACAGAAAATTTCATCCAGCAGGATCCAGGGATGGACGTCAAATTGCATCAGAAAAAGTGATGAATAATGCTGTTGATTCCATTGTGAAATTGCGTTCCCAGGTGATGCAACTCCCAATTGTGCTTGCTTTTTCCGGCCTTACGTGCACAAGCTGATAGGTAATATTTATGGTGATGGATTCAGGCACGTCGAAATTATCATAATTATACGCCCTCCGCGGGTAGTATATAAGTATTATTCCGTTGCATCTTTATATGCTGCACAAAGAAATGACGAGACAATGTCATCCAAAATAAATTCCTGAAACAGACAAGGTTATATTATATTTGACTTACAACGTTGGAATCGAAAAATGTCACTCGTATATCCTATAAATTTCTACCGGATAGCAATACCGCTGTCATCTATCTGGAATTTTAATCGTTTTATCTTGAATAATTTGTGTGATGTGCCAGTCGAGAAGTAATTGTCAAATATATTAGGTCCTTACATATGAAATTGACGTTTAGTATGGGAGGAACATAAAGCCGATTTTTTTTTATTATAATATATTTATTTAATCAAAGTATGTACCATTGCTATCTATGCACTTTTGCCATCTCATAGATATTTCATCGATCCCTTTACTAAAAAAACCATTCGGACGGGAATCAATAAAATCTTTGAAGGCGGTTTGGACTGCCCCATCGGAGTTGAATTTTTTCCTTTGCAAGAAGTTATCCAAATTTCGAAAAAAATGGTAATCTGTTGGGGCAAGGTCCGGAGAGTACGGTGGATGTCTTAGACATTCCAATTGAAGCTCCTCTAATTTGGTAGCCGTCTGTTGTGCAGTGTGTGGTCTAGCGTTATCATGAACCAGCAGTGGCCTAGAGCGATTAACCAGCCTCGGTTGTTTAGCAGCTAGCTTTTCCATCATGGTTTGCAGTTGCTGACAATAGACATCTGCCGTAATCGTCTGGCCAGATTTAAGAAAGCTATAGTGAACGACACCAGCACTAGTCCACCAAACGCTCACAAGTAACTTTTTTGGAGTCAATTTTCGCTTGGGGCATGGTTTGGCTGGTTCGGCAGGGTTCAGCCATTGCGTTGAGCGCTTCCGATTATCGTACAGGATCCACTTTTCAACACAGGTAATGAT
Organism: Agrypnia vestita; assembly: GCA_016648135.1. Classification (NCBI taxonomy): domain Eukaryota; kingdom Metazoa; phylum Arthropoda; class Insecta; order Trichoptera; family Phryganeidae; genus Agrypnia; species Agrypnia vestita. Next base: position 563 of record JADDOH010008621.1, on the reverse strand, counting down.
TCGATTTAAAATCCCTTCATTATTGTGCCGGTTGAGTAATGCAACGCAGCAGTCAACGCGCGTTTGTTGATTTGATTCACTCAATTCGTGAGGTACCCACCTTTCAAGCTTTTTCACCTTACCAATTTGTTTCAAGTGGATTAAAACAGTTTTATCACTAACACCGCAGCCTGCAGCTAACTCGGATGTGGTTTGCGATGGATCCGCTTCCACAATAGCTTCAATTCTTCATTATCAACTTTGGTCTCCGGCCGTCCACGGGGCTTGTTCTGCAGGTCAAAATTTCCAGAATGAAAACGTTGGAACCAAAAACGCACCGTGTTTTCTTTTGCGGCACCGTCGCCATACACATCATTAATCCTTCGAGCCGTTTCTGCAGCACTGGTGCCACGGTGGAACTCGTACTCGTAAATAACGCGATATTTCAAGTTTTTCATTTTGTATACTGAGTGACGCAATGAAAAAAACAATTGAGGAAAAGACAAATGAATTATAATTTTCAAAACACAAATACATGAGTAAAGAGCTGTATAAATTTGGATTTGGAATTCCTAACCAAAGAG
>JADDOH010008620.1:0-46654 GCA_016648135.1 Agrypnia vestita | reverse complement strand
TTTCGATAGTATCATCAACATCATCATCATTAGCAGTGTCCCAGTTATATATTGTCAGGAGACGTTTCAATAGCATCATCATCATCACCATCATTAGCAGCGTCCCAGTTGTATGTAGTCAGGAGGCGTTTCGATAGTATCATCATTAACATCATCGTTAGCAGCGTCCCAGTTGTATATAGTCAGGAGGCGTTGCGATAGTATCTTCATCAACATCATCGTTAGCAGTGTCCCAGTTACATATAGTCAGGAGGTGTTTCAATAGTATCATAATCATCATCATCACTAGCAGTGTCCCAGTTATATATAGTCAGCGGGCGTTTCGATAGCATCATCATCATCATCATCATCATTAGCGGTGTTTCAGCTATATATCGTCAGGAGTCGTTACGATAGTACCATCACCATCATTAGCGGTGTTTCGGCTATATATAGTCAGGAGACGTTACGATAGTATCATCATCATCATCATCATCACTAGCGGTGGTTCAGCTATATATCGTCAGGAGGCGTTTCGATAGCATCATCAACGTCATCATTAGCGGTGTCCCAGTTGTATATCGTCAGGAAACGTTACGATAGTATCATCATCATCATCATCATCATTAGCGGCGGTTCAGCTACATGTCATCAGGTGACGTTTCGATAGTGACATCATCATCTTCATCAGTGATGGCAGGGTTCCAGTTACACATCAGTCGGAGATAATTAGGCAGATCCCATCATCATCGATGGCAGGATTCTAGCTGTACACCATTTGGAGAAAATACACCGACATCCCTGGCCAGGGGCTAGGCATATCCCTACTGTCCAGATCCACCTTTCCATCTACTAATACGAGGGGTCATGGCCTCGTGAAACCACATGGCAACCAACCATTACAAGTATTTATTTATGTATTGTATATGTAGGTATATGTATGTATATTATATTTTATTAGTATGTATCTATTCGTACGTAGTGTATGAGGGGGCTCTTCACGGGTGGCACAACACCCGTGCGGATGTCTTCCCTCGTCTGGAATGTATTGAACGTATTGATGCATACCAGATTATAATAAGTACTACCTGGGAGGGTGATTGCAGTCACTGTAGTGTCGCGAATGGCCAATAGGCTGTAGTTGCTCACAGGCGAGGGTTGGGGAGCCTAGGAAACTCCCCTTCCCCACTCGCATATTTTTGACTTGACAGGTGGCCCGGGACCATCTTTACAATAGCTTCAGTATATATACCGTAGTTTAACTTAGTTTAACCTGGAGGAGTTGGAATTCGGGGGGCAAACTGGCTCTGAGCCCGGACGCCAGACACTGACGCGAGGGATGGTGCGGTATTTTGCACAGAAGAGGCCCAACATGAAAAAGCGCATCCAGGCTCAGGTCAACGTATCCGGAACTCGTGTCGGGAGAAGGAGGATGGGATCAGTCACCGATGAGCCTTTGGGTATGGAGGGGCCGAATTTAAAGCAAACACATTTTCCGCGTACACATACATTTACACATACCTTCCACAACCCCCTTTATCCATTAGAACCCAACGTACCACTAGAATGAGACATAGGGCCAGATACAGGTGACGGAACTTAGGCCGGCTAGTAAATAAACGTAACAATGTAATTGATATAAAGATAATGCAGAGTAAATATAAAAGATCGTAGGGAATAAGCACAGCGAGATAACGGCGGAAGATAAAATTATTAATCAGCGAGGGCGTCGAAGACGGAATCATCCATAGGGGCGGCTACGAAGGACTCGAGGGCTTTCAGGGGATCTATGTACTCTATATGTGCATGCGCATGTGATAACGGCACGTCACTAACCTTTCCAGTGGATGGCGGTCGATCCCATACAGGTAGGACAATGGGGAATCGAGCGGAGAGGGCATGGAAGCAGAGGATCGCGCACTCTGGAAGCGCAGCTACACCAGATGCAGTGGTTTCAGTCCGTAGGAATGATAGGTAAATAATATAGGGCCACGAAACATAGTATGTTTAGCAATTGCACCGTAGGGCTTAATTGACGTGCTAGGTAGTATTGTTTGCGTTTTCCATGAACATTCACGAACTTCATACCCCAGTATTTAATTTAAGTAAAGCTTGCGTTAGGGTTACCACAGAACCAATTCATCCCCTATAGTTCGAAACAAAAAATTACACAACGTGAACTGGGGAGGTCTTGAATAAAGCGAGGGTGTTTGGAAATACTACGTTAAAAACCGTAGAGCCTTCACCCGACGTAGATAGATAGCTTGTTTGCCTCTAACAAGGCGTAAACTCAGTTAGGAGTAGGATCGAGCTGAAAGGCGAAGAAGAGGAGCCATCACAAGCGTAATTAATAGAAATAAAAAAGGGTCGCTCAGATGGTTTGGGCATATTGAGCGAATGAATGAGGAAAGAATGGTAAGAAAGATATACAATAATGCATGTGTCGATGGCCCCAGAAAGAGAGGGCGACCGCGGAAGACGTGGCATGACCAGATTAACCAGATACTGGAAGATGTATGAATATGGATGAGGCAAGAGTTGTATGTCAGGAGAGAATAGTATGGCGCTCTATCCTCTCTGCCTACCCCCACGAGGAAAAGGCGTGATGATTAGTTAGTTAGTTAGTTAGTTACTATTTTTTATCGCTTATATGTTAATTTAAGATTTGTCAATTTTTCCTAAAATAAATACCTAAATACAAATTATGGTGCATAATAAGAAAAATATAGTGGCTTACTACAAAAATTCTTCGATTCCTTTTTGAGAATTTAAGCTTTGAATCCAATTACCTCAAAATGACATTTTTGTCATGTCATAGGGTTGCGATTTGTACCCACCTTGAACTATTAAAATAATCGTCAGTTCCAAAACCTATAATCGCTGATCGTGGTCTCAATGTTTATTTTAAGTAGGCACATTAAAATCATCTGTTGTAATATAATATAAAATATACAAATTCAATACAAGATATGTAAAGCCCTTCAAGAAATATACAAAAGAAATGGTTTTTATATTAAATTAGGCAACGTAGATAGTTCTTACCGTAGACAAATCGTAAAAACCAGCCTTGAATACTAATGTTACGCAGAGATGACACAACTCCAGCTGGTGTCTGTCAGTCGAGAAGGCGGGAAGTGACGTGATTGGTATATTTATTTTATCGAGAGCTAAATTTTCGCGCCATTTTCGCTCCGTATTGCCTGTCAAAGCGTTCGCACGTGGCGGTACCAAATATAATAAATTATATAGGTATCGCATATACAAATTTAACGGCATCGTTTATTTTATTGAATACACCCGTGTGGGCTTTTACATAAATAATTTTTTATATAGATATATACGGACCAGGCGCGTGCAGTGGCAACATTGAAGCATGACTTTTTTGTAAACGTATATTTTGGGAAAGAAAATAGAAATCAAATATTTATATTCTATCACCATTATTATCATAGCATTCATATCAAAATATGAATGCTATGATAATAATGGTGATAGAAATATAACGAAATATAAGTTGTATTCCGATTTTTTTTCGTCGTGCTGCGATGTTCCCACTGCACGCCCCTGATACGGACATGTTGTATGCACGGACATGTTCAACATTTTTACCATTAGTGTTTAGTGGGAACTTTCATTTTTTTTGAATTCTGATATTTTACCTACCTAGTATTTTTCTCTGTTAAAAATGGCAAGGGTGTTAAATATACTCATAAATTCTCAAGCGTTCTTTTAGTTGTTGGTCTTGTGGTTAAGACTCTCGCCTCGTGATCCAGAGGTCGCGGGTTCGAACCTCACTTCAGACCAGCAAGTTGGTCCTACTTTCATAGCACAAACGTTTAGCTTAGTTTGAAAATAGTAAGAATATTGATGTGACAAATATTCCGTGTTCACATCTCTATTAAAAAAATGTATATAGGTAGTATAAAATATTAAAAATTTTGATACCGAATTTAGTTTTTGATATTTTGAAATTAATCGATTGAAATTCATGAAAATTGTATTAGTTAACTAAAATCACTGCGACGAATTTAACTGGAGATCTATTCTATAATATGCACATCTCGCACTAGTCACTCGAGAATCTTCCACTTGTATCTATAAATTCTGATGCACGTTATTTTATTACTCTGATCACTATCAAACACTTCACACACATCGGTAGGTACTTTATTGCTGGTCAGATATCCTCACTAAAATCGCCGGGCGATGTGTGTTTCGATCTGTCTATGGTTTTTCTTCGCTGTCAAAAATAAATTATTGCGTATATTCCACTTATATACATTTTCATATTTCTAGATTTTTCACAAATCTAGTAGTTTATACCAGACCCTTTTAGTAATTTACAATATACTGTTAAATGTCCAGAGTGCTGCAAAATTCTCAATTACCAGTTATTCCTTCCGTTTCTTTGATCTCATGACAACATATGAGAATATAATGCTAAATTTTAATAATCGATCTCGTGCTTTCATAATTATAATAGTTGGTTCCTACCTTTTATTTAATTTTATATTTTAAAAAATATTTACGTAATTAAAGTTACCCTTATTAAACTTTGTATTCAGTATTAATTAATAAAGGGCGCAAGATATTTCGTAACTCCTATTTTCAAGTCTGGATTTAAATATTAATTTCATTTCTATAACAGAATTTATGAATATTTTGTCGAACCAGAAAACAAATTCCAAACAGAGTCGGGGTGAGTAGAGGAGGATACTGAAAATTATACTCTTCCAGACGGAGTTTCTAGAAGCTTCGTGAAATATTTAGATGATTTTCAAGAGCTCTCGAAAATACAAATTTCTATTAGGTACTAAATGAACATATGTGATTAAGGGAGCTGCCAGCATAACTTGCTTACGGTGTCCTTGGATTAAGCTAGTTGGTACAAAAAATCTAGTGTATAATTTTTACGCACGTTTTGGGTTTATCCACACAAAAAGGACCACGAGAGAGAGAGAAACATAAATATTTTTGATTTTCAAGGTTACTAAGTGTTAAGGCAAAAATTAAATTATGATAATGTTTGGTAATTAAATGTTTTAAATAGTATTTTGCTTGCCGCCATCGCAGCTTTATATGCAATTTTGTCTTTAAAAATGCATTGGTGCGACATTAAGAAAATCTCACCATAATAGTAAGACTCGCTTTAGTGGTCGTTAGTACAAACCCCATTACAGGAGACTAGAATAGATGTTGATGATACAACTAGAATGTTGATGAGACACAGATCAGACACTTCAAATAATTTGCGCAAGAGACATCCCTTTACCCTCTCCTAGACGGTGCTAAAATTGAAATGCGTGCTCCGGTACTGTAAGCTCAGCATACATATAGCCTAGATAATATAGTTTTTTTTTTAAATAATATTTATTTTATTTATATATTCTTATATGATCACACTACATTAATTAATTATTTGTATTAATTAAAATTAAATAGCATGTCCCCAAACAGCAATTCTATGCTGGTATAATGGGACAGAAAATAAAGTAAAATAAGTGGGTACACATTAAATATCAGCACATTGATCTGTTAAGCAATTATCTCCTCCCCATCACAAGTCCCTTTAGCTGTTTATTGAATAGTTCTACACTATTTAGTTCATTTATGCAATTGGGAATTCCATTATAAAAATCGATCGCGGTGTATAGGAAACCATACCTTTCTCTATTAGTCCTTAGTATATCACTTCTTATATAGTCTCTTGTTCTTGAATTGTATATGAATCAATTATTCTCTAAAATGAGAAAAACATTAATTAGAATGACAGCACACGCGTCAGACACGTGACAGCGTAGCCGCTATTAAAGAGCGAAGTTAGACCGCCAAATCCAGCGCCCTGCTCACTACGCATCAAGAAAACATTTTATTTTGTTGTGTTCGATAATATAGTTATTTTATTTATTTATTTATTTATTTATTAAACGCCCTTATGGGCTTTTACAATATACAGAATAATTTATTTTTTTTAATAACATAAGACAGTTAAAATAAAAATACAGTTAAAAGTTACAATAATAATAGTTAAAAGGTAATAATAATAATACAGAAAAACATAAGAAAAATATAAAAACATAAGATAAAATAATAATAAAGTTAAAGGTACAAATAATAATAGTTAAAGGTAAAATAGAAAGATTTATCGTCCATTTCCATTTCGTTGGGATGTAAACAATTGTATCAGCTTTGTCCTATAAACAGTTATACTATCAGCAAAAATGTCAGCCGCCTCTGCATGCTCATTCCCTAATGAGTGTAATCTGGGAATTGAATGCATAAATATACTACGGAGGAATACCTGAAAAATAACTCAAATTTATAGAGGTATTTACAAAATTAGGGGCAAAGTCAACTCAGCAATAAGCAATAACAACACCGGATAGGAAAGGTTAGTCAATGTGATCAAAGATGACTCTCACTCCATTGATCCTGTGAAGATTCATGATCCAGGAGAAGCTATTCATTATAAGGCGAGTCAGAACCTCTTCAGGGATTAAACACCAAGTGAGAATAAGTCCTCTCTTCCAAGCACCAGATCCCCTGGAACAATTCGGGACAGCATAGCGTGTTTCTCCAGTAATCGTGGACAGGGAACATTTCCAAGCGTCATCAGTCGCCATTAGGGCCTGGCAGTCTTGAGACAATTACGCCAGGAATTCTCCATAATTATTCTTAATAAACATGATTATCTCGGCGCGGAAACATCGGCTCTATCTGACCCCTGGCCATTTAAATTAATGAACTTTGAGAATAATCGCCAAAGTTGGACCCCGAGCGGGGGGCGCGGACCCCAGGGGCCGGGTGGAACTAATTTGAATACAATGTCAAAATTCCTCGGAGCCAGTGTATTAACACGGAGACGTACATTCCCGGCTGCTGGCTGGCGCTCCAGCAACACGCCGCCCGCAATTAGATTTGCCTATATTAATATTCATCTCGACTTGGACCGCTCCCCGAAATTTAAGTTAGCTTAAGTCCGGCGGAAGAGACTTTCACCTGGTGACCTGAGGGGTTCCAAATCTTTCCAGATAAATTAATTAGCATTAATTTATTTATGCGAAGATAAAGTACAACATTGATTTATATGCTTAAGAAAATATATGAGGCGAATGTTGAAGGCAACAGGAACAGAGGGCGTCCGCCAAAGACCTGGCACGATCAGGTACTACAAGTATTTGAGGATGGCCCTGTTTAAAGCCGCAACAACCGTAGAACGTGTATGAGAAGATGTATGAATGTGGCCGAAGCAAAAGTGGTGTGCCAGGATGGAAGAGTGTGGCGTTCAATCCTCTCTGCCTACCCCTGCGGGGAAACGGCGTGATGGTTAGTTAGTTAGTTTGATTTATTTATGCAAAGGTGAAATGAATTTAGATTATAAACGAAAAGAAAACACTTTGTATAAACCAGTTTTGAAATTTGAATTTTGAAACCAGTCAGAAAACAATTTTGGAATAATCGACATGTTTCTGTGGAAATGGTCCAATAACAATAATAATAATAATATCAATAACTATTCTGAATTTAATAATAATCTTTTGGAAAAAAAAAACATTATTTTCATATTAACAAGAGTTTAGAAATTTTACATACAAATTACAGGATTACAGAAAGATAAATTAGAAATTTTAGAAAAAAAAAAGTCTTAACTTCCGGCCGTTTAATTTTGTTTTGTAAGCCATGAATTCTAACGAAATTACGGACTTTACACGAAGTTACGAACGGACAGACAGACGGACGGATAGATGGACAGATAACGAAATTCTTATGTTTGATAAATATTTGATTGAATAAATATTTAATCGGCATCCTTTAAATATTTGGCACATCTCAAATAGCACAGTAGCTATTTTTGTAGCATCAGTCAATACACAACTTACATTTACAAAAACATACTGTTTTTTTAATGCACTTATTCTTATTTTCAGAGGAAGCCCCCAATAATATGTTTTCTTTGTTTAAAGTTTTAGTGTTTATTAAAAAAAATTACCACTTAAATTATCACCATGATTATAAGCACAATTATTTAACATTACTTTATGTTATAATATACCCAAAAAATATTTTATAAGCGTAGATTATAAACAAGGTACTTAACAAAGTTAATAAGCCCTCCGTAAAATACAACAAACTTAATATGAAAGATTAAAAGCTGACACTGAAACTTCCTGATCTATTCGCCAGGTCTCGCTGGTGTTCGAGCCCATCAGCCCGTGTGGGGTATTATTAGTTTGCCTCAGTTGGTACTTCAGTCGAGAACTTTTCGAGATCCGGTTCCGTCGCACCCTTAACCCTAGCAGAGGCCTGCAATACGAAACCCTTAAGCGATAAGGGAGAAATTTAGATCCAGATCATTCCTGATGAAACGTTACAGAAAAGAAAAGGTTTAGTTTCAAAAGGGTCGACCCGTAAAAGGATGGTGCAAACATTTTAGTAAATAAAATAGATGATTTAAAGAAATGATTATACTAACATAAGTCTAATATGACATTGAATGTATTATTTGAGTCTGCAGGTACAATCTGTAAGGTAGCTTTTACGAGCTTACTATTTTTTATGTAATAACTAGCTGTAACCCGTCAAAAATGATGGTGCTTTTACATGCCTGTTCCTAAAAATGAGTATTTATTTATTTTAAAAAAAAGATTTCATAAAAGAAGTTACGTACGTTTTGGATAGACAGATAAACAAACAACAAAGAAAAAAAGTTTTTATCCAGAAGTTGACATAAAATTTACGTATTAACAAAATTTACGTAAAACATAATTAAAAATTAATCAATTCTGATATTTATAAAGAAAATTGTAAAGATTTTATATAAGAAAAGCAGGTAGAGATTTTAACATTAGAGTAAACAAACATTCGCTATAGTTAAATACTCATGAATACTATTTCTTTATCGAGTCATTTATCGGGAAGTGATCGTAATTTTGATAAAACGTCGGGTTTATATTATATTTCTTTCACCAAAGATAATGTTAGTCTTAAATTATCGTTATAAACGAGCTTGCAAAAATATGTTGTATATCCAACTAAATTTAGCCATCAGACCTATGCGAAAAATATTTCAAATAATTTTAGAGTTTTGATTTCACTTTGCTATGCACACGGCTATTTATTACTTCTTCCTCGAAGAATTCAAGAAGTCAAAACTTCTGCATCATTTCGAAATGTTTTCTCCTTAAATGCGTTTCGCAGTGAGCCATTACTAGAAACACATACCACATTTAGCAAGTTTATGCGACCTTCAGTCTAAATATCAGAATGCGAATGGTCAGGTACTGTATTCACGGTATTGTTTTATGGATTGGAAATATTATAAACAGTTATCTATAAAATAAAAAGGCGAATCGATGCATTTGTGATGAGTATTTATAAAAGAATTTTATGAGTTATTGAGAGCAAAAAAGGTCAAATCAGGAGACTTCAGTATCCCGAACACGTAATAAAAATGCATCAGATCAGTGAAACATTGTCAAATTGGAACCTTGCAGAAACTAGAACATTATGTCGAGGAACCTGAGTCAGTGCTTTGGCCAGTCTGCTAAAGTATAGCCGCAGTTAAAAAAATTATGATAGCCAACATCCATCGAATGGATAAGATACAAGTTGAAGAATAAGATAAGACTTAAGCCTGGGCATACGTCAGAGGGTAATGAAATTTTGTGTCATACCCCAGTTGCTCATTGCTTGGGGGTGAAAAAAAAGCCACTTTTAAAAGGAAACTTTAGATATGATTGTACCGACAACACATATCATCATACAAGCAACCTCCCCTTTATCTGGTCAACCCACCTCTTCTCCACGTGGAAATTAATCTCCTTGGTAAAGTATCGGTTTTCCTAATATTTCGCATTATTTGATACTTACGTGGCTATATTTTTTACACACCATAAACTTGGCTTACTAAGGACATCAGGCTAACATGAAACAAAATTGGTTAGTTTGGTTTATAGGCTTAGGTAACGTTACAACAATAGCATCTCTGATTATTTTGATGCTGTATTTAGGACAAATATTTTGTAATAATTTTAAAATTAATTTTCAGTTTTTATATATTAGGTAATAATCAGCATATTAATTTTGATTCAAGTAAAAAATAACTGCAAAAATACATATAATAGGTTCATTGTTAATCGGTTGTTCCTAATCTATTTGTTAATTATAATAACACTTTTACGGTTAATAAGCTTTAGTATAGATAATAAGTGTAAACTTAATTCCTTTAAATAGGTAAAAATAATTGTGTCATATCGTTGCTGTATATATAATAAAGCCAATGTGCCGTTTGGTACATTCTGAGATGAATGAATCAATTTGTCAATTTTTCATATAAATAGTGGAGATATACTAAAAAAAAACATTGCCGTTCATCTGGAAAGTCTGTCTGGTAATTACTTAAATTATTTTTTATAAATCTAGTCTGTGCAATTATTTTTTAAAACAGTTTCATTCGTTTATCTCAGAATATATTAAAACGTCACACAGGATTAATTATACAGGGTTATTTGGAAAACATTAATAACCTCGCAGAACTATATTCCTCCCTTGATTATGAGTCGAAAATGTTCAAGCTATTGTGACCTAATATCAATAGTTAAGGAGATATGCTACATCAAAGTTTGCATTTTTTTTCAATATTTCTAACTTATTTTTTGTAAAACGTTGGACTATCATTACAGTAACTTATATCGATTACGAAAAATTCATACGTTTCAATACACGTTAAATAAAATGGTAAAAACCCTGAAAAAATTCCAATTGGAATTTGAGTAGCTTGTTGGTCTTGTGGTTAGGACGCCTCGTGATCCTAAGGTCGCGGGTTCGAACCTCATTCCAGACTAGCAAATTAATCCTATTTTCATAGCACAAGCGTTTAGCTTAGTTTGAAAATAGTAAGAATATTGATGTGACACGTATTCCGTGTTCACATCTCTATTTAAAAAAAAAAAAATGTTTTCCAATTGGAAATGGAAGGTTTTTATTTTTTATTTGAATTTTGTTAAAGGGAATTAATTTATATTATTCAATATGAGTTACTATGATGATAGTCCAACGTTTTACAAAAAATAATTCAGAAATATTTTTTAAAAAATGCAAACTTTGATGTCGCATATCTCCTTAACTATTCATATTAGATCATAATAGCTTGAACATTTTCGTCTCATAATCAATGGAGGAATTTAGTCCTGTGAGGATATTAATGTTTTTCAAATAACCCTGTATATGCAGCGACGATATGACAACACACCATTATACGACTAGAACCACAAAATAAAATACAACTTGCACACTGAAGACAACATTTGAGATTCCAACACAAAGCAAATACCTTCATCCTTCAATTTTAAAAAATATATATAAATGGCGGAGTAACTACGAGGAAGAATTCTTTCAGTGCTTGTATAACAAAGAGGCTTGAAAGCAAATGCAATATTTCATTGTGAATTTTTATTTTATTTTGTTTTTTCTGTACTTTTTTTTAGTGTTGTACAACATAGTAAATATGTTATGTTTATCTTGTTCCTAATTTAGTCAATTTTACTTTTTATATGCTGTAAATATTACTTTTTCTTAAAACGCAAGAAATATTTTAAAATATTTGTCGCCTTATTTAGAATAGGCCTATCCTAAGTGGAAAATCACCAGAATATCTTCGTGTAAATAACTTATTTGAACAAAAAAAAATTAATGATTGGGTATTTTATAAATTTTTCTTTACACACCAAGTATTATTAAGCCACGTTTCAAAAACGACATGTCCGGCACTCTTCGAATGAAGCATGTATAGACTGACTTCAAAATGAAAGACGATTATCAAAATATCGGGGTAGAAAAAGCATTATAATGGAATACTTTTAAAACTTGGTAAGGTCGCCGGAAGACGTCAAAGACTCTCCTAGCCTTGACCAAATTTAGTAAACATCTTTACTCTTTGGGGCCTGTTCAAAAGCAGTTTTCCCCACCCACCACCCCCAACCCCTCTTCGTATCCTCCACAAAGCCGGCCACGGGCATCTACTTGTATATAACATGATTCATTTACAATATACCCTGTATATGTACATTATATCAACATGGATTAAAAAACTTTTATATCCCCAAAACGGACATTGAGAAATCGCAGGAAACGTATTATTGTAACTCTTGGTTGGAAAATTTATTTAAAATTTATATTTTATTTTATTTTTATTTTCATTTATTGGTTTTCTTACAGCCATATAATTAATCAATCTTGAAAAAAAACAATAATTGATGTACAGAGTTTTGGGCCAATTACAAGAAAACACATATATACAATCGATAAAAAAATAAGAAAAAACATGTCCAATAGTGAGTTTGTGTGAGTGTGTGTATTTGTGTGTTTATTTATTTATTTATTTTGTTTTGGGAAAAATTAACAGCAAAACAATCTTAAAAATTTTCCACTGAATTTAAAAATTTACTTTAACATACATTAATAGCGAATGGAGAGGGTGGAGGGGAATGTGGGACGGGAGTAGAAGGGAAGATATAATGTACAAATTAGTTTGGGTGCGGTAGTGTAGATATTGTTTGTTTTATGTTTCTTATTGTTGCGTTGAAAATGTCAATGTGGTGATAGTTTGTGTTAAATGAATTTGTGGATCTGTACATAAAGGAGTTTTGTTTTGAGTTGGTCTTACAAAAGGGGAGATGAAAAGTGGGTGAATGTCTGATATTGCGAGTTGGGATGTGGTAAGATATTCGTTGAAGAAGTTCCGGACTATCAACTAGATTGTGTGTTATTTTGAATAGCATCACCGCGTCAGCTATGTTTCTTCGACGAGTTAGGGTCTGCATGTTAAAAAACTTCGCAGAGTCTTCATTGCTTATATGAGATCTAAATGAACGGAGGTCTAGGTATCTTAGGAATCTGTTTTGGACGCTTTCAATCCTTTATTTTTTTTTTGTTAATTGTTTATTTTTATATATAATTTTATATATAATTTTATATATAATTTTATATATAATAATTTATTAATTGAAACAACAGGATATAGTCCTAACACAAGCAAAAGAAGAAGAAGAAGACTAATTGAATAAAAATATAGAATTCACTGATAAAAATAATTAGGTAACTAAATTGATCGTGAAAGATCAAATTACATGATTCTCTATGTAGCAATGTGCGTCAATAACGAAAATTTATATCAGATGTTGGGGCAAACACTTACTTTCTGGTACTGTTCTAAAATAGGCACGAAGACAGTATTAAAGAATAAGTGATTTTAGAGATGAAAACATTTTGAAAGGATTCTAAAAAATGAACCAGTTTTAATGTACACATTGAGAATAATAAGATTTTCAATAAAATAAAAGTATAAAATTGTACAATCCGCCATTTTAACTGAAACACCGGTCAGTACCATTACCGTGTCCTTGAACCGTTGCCATAGACACAATGCAATATTTACTGAGGCTCGACGTCAGGTAGACGAAATGACAGCTGCGGGCGTTTTTGTGTGAAATTAAAAATATGTAAATGAAAATGCAATTATTAGCGTAAAAACTTAGTTTATTACTGAAATAATGTTATTTTCGGTAATAGTAGACGTGTACCTACAATATAGAATATTATTTCAAAATCTGTCATCATCATTTATTTAAATTACGGACACTTTAGAATTTATCACGTCATTTAAAATAGCTACAAAACAAAAGCTGGTTGGGTCGAAATGCCAGTGATAATTAATACAATAATACAAATACTGAGAAACAATTTTCTTGATTATCTTAAATTTAATTTAGTATCAATGTGATACAAATGAATCTCTTAGTCAGGAAAACAAAAGATAATAAAATAGAAAACCGAGTCCTCGCATATAAAGGATTTATAATAAAAACTATGTCTTAATAAATTAATTTTTTTATAGATACTGTGTTGAGATTTCACCGCCTTCTAGTCCGGTCAAATTAGTGAAAAAAACAGTGGAAGGTTTAAAATAATTCGCATTTTTACTCCCTTTCTTTTAACTCGTACTGTCTGCTTGCTTGCTAGCTTGTCTGTCTAAAAAACTTTGGATCGATTTTTAATCCCTTTTCCGTTATCCAATTAAGCTGAAACTTTGTAGACAGACTCGTGGTGACGATAAAAATGATCTAACAAATTTTCGTTTAAAAAATTATTATTATAGTATAATTTTGGATTTTTGGAAATTTTTTATTACTGGCTTTCGTAGCGTCGCCCGACTCGAGTCCAGCGCGTAGGTTAAGCGCCAAACCTGTTTCCACTAGTAAATGAGAAAGGGAATATAATAAAAACCTTGTTTTTATGGGTTAGTTTTTTCTATATTTAATATTTCAAAACCGTTAAAAATAGATTTTTATAATAAATTTGAGCTAGATTACGATGGAGGGATAGCTCGACCTCGTCATCCCAAGAAGCGTAGTTTTCTGTATCACAGATCAACAGATCTACAAAAAGGAAAAAGAAGAAGGAAGATTTCTGAATTTTTAAATTATTTTTAATAGTGTACCCAAGATCCGTACCAATTTTCATCTCTATGCGAAATATTGTAAATTGAAATGTCTATTTTGACCGGAATATTCCCTCCAATCAGCTCAAGTACATCATGAGAACATGCGCGGCTTCGATCGCTGGAACAACACACTTGCGACGCGCATTTCATCCTCTCAAAATTCTCACGGACACTACAAAATGGCCGCGTGAACGAAGGGTTGTAGCAATTAGATTCAGTTGGGGCGTTTATCTGAACGCGAATCGAATTGACCGGGCGGTGAATTGCGTTCGTTATTTGATAAATCGTTCATTTTTAAAACGAAGCACAACCCAAAACGGTCGCAGTTTGCCTTTGGAATCGGACCAATCAGCCGCGCGGAAACTCAGCGAATTTCGAAGATCGTGACCACGAGTCAGGCGGCTTTCTGGATTCCGCGCGCCTCTTATTTGCAGCTGCGCGCTGTTTGCGTTATTTATTTTGGAAATCGCAAAACTTTACACTACCAGACCAGCGATAATTCCAAACGACGCTAATTCCGTGTTTGCTCCCGGTTACAGAGGTGTTGTAAATTTAGAGAAGTTATATTAATTAATTTAATTTAATTTAAATCAAGGCGTTAACTATTTTTTTTGTGGATGGAAATATGAAGAAATGCAGCTGAAGGTAGGTATATCCTGGCTCTTAAGATATAGTGCAAGACCGCGAATCCCGTGTTAAATGGTGGTACATGACCCGTCGCATACCTGAGGAGAGCGTGAGGTTACCAATCCACTTGCTGTCTCCGTCCACTTTATACATATTTATAATACTTGATAATACTGGACTAGACTTAATTAGTAAACTGAGTTGTAGGTTTATTAAAAATCGGATCGTTGAATTAATATTAGCGTGGTGTGGAAAAAAAAGTATTTACCGCAAAGTATAAAATATGTGCAGACACGAACTAAACTAGTTCTTTGGTATAGGAGAATGGGTCATAGTGGAAGAATGTCTCTTGTGTACTCGTAGATCTAAAACATATTTGTGTTTTTATTTTTGCATAATTAAATAAATCTCTTAGTAATTTATCAGACATATATTTTTTAAATTTGTTCCAAACCAATCTGTAGTAAGAAAGTCTTGAAATTTTTTACGAAATTAAAGTATTTTGTTTGACCTTTTCATAATTGCTTGTACGGGTTAAGGATAAAGTTGAAAATAAATTTGTGTGGAGAAACAAAGGTTCGATTCGAACGGTGTAGTTTCGCATCGAAAATATAACAAGGGGAGGCGAAGATGTATAAGAATAGGATGAAATATCCGCCGAGTCCTAAAGAATAATTTTCCAAACTTTGAGTCTGATCGGTCGAACGGTACAGATTTGCATCGGAAATATATCAGGGGGAGGGGAAGGGGTAAAAGAATAAGAGGGAAATGTCAATGTTACCTGCCGGATCCTAAAGCATAAGTATACAAAATTTTAATCGAATCGGACAAACGATGTAGATTTGTACAGAGAACAGACAGAGTTTTATAGATATAGATAATTAAATCGGTTGAAAAACATAAACTGCTACTTAATTTAAATTAATTAAATTATTTAAAATTGGACCCTCGAATCGCATCGTGCAAAGTGATCATTTATATTTTTGATGTATAACATCTTTCCTCTCGCTTTCCTGCAATCTGTGGCAGTGATTCCGTGAAAAATGACGGAAATGCGTAACAGGAAATACGACGCGCGCAATTTCATTTAAAATCATCGTTTATATACAAATCAATGTTCATCAAGAGCCATCACAGCGAAGACGCACACTACCAGCCAATGCTTCTGATTTTGTATGTATGTTGCGAGGCTGGTATCAAGCGTGTGGATGTTTTGTAACTTTGATATATTTTGGCTTATATCTTCGAAACTATCCAACAAATACTTTTTTTTTTACATTTACCTATGTAAACAATATCAACCCTTAATGATTTACATTCTCAATTTTATGTAATTTATGTGATTATTTTTAAATATTTATTCAAAGTTTTCATTCAATATGTATGGCGGCACACTACCGCCATCTATGAAAATAAATAAAAAATGTAATTTACAAAACACGTTTCCAAACAAAATGCGTATGTAGATCTCGGTACCTACCTAGTGCGGCAAAATTTAATAATAAATTAATGCACATACATTTGCTTTACTTGTATTTACTAATTAATAGATATAAAGGTATTAGGTTTTTTAAATTTTGATGTTAATATCTGTTGTTGCTCAATTATTGATATTTTTAATTGTGAGATTTAAAATGTTACCCAACATATGCGACTACTCTAAGGCTCGCTTTTTTATTATTTTTTTTTAACAAACAGACCTTCAACAGGTCATTAATAACCCTAATAGATGGTCCTAGAGTGACATCAGAGTACAAAGTATGAAAATTGAACTGGGAATATTACACTTTTTACGATAGATTGATAATAAATAATGAATAAATAATGACTTATTGATAAAATAAAATGTAAATAATATTCAGACTAATGCAAATAAATAAATACAATTTTAAGAATGAGTTCCAGATTAACAAGTTTTTACACAATACGCGTAATTCACTTTTTATGATAAATAAAAAATATATAATGCCTTAGTGATAAAATGAATTGTAAATAATATTCATAAAAATAAGTTAATACAAGTCATAAACCCTGTGGCCTCCCTTTAAAGATAGCTTCGTCTCTCTGACTCTTCTATCATTTATCTCAATCAATGATTATCCCTCTGTGGACAAAATCCAGTAATTGTGTTCTTAGAACATACATGTAAAAATACCGACGTTGCCTGATACAAAACGTATCAGGCAACGTCGACTGTCCTGAACTATTAAATAGACTAAAATTCCATGTTCCCTGTAGATCTCGTAGACACAACCCAGTCTTTCACCTTGATTTTACCTCATCCAACTATCGTCGTAATTCATATTTCTTGAGGGTATGCGATGCATTCAATAAACTGATAAGATTATTCGATATTGATCTGTTCGAGTGCAGCCACACCAGATTAAGAAAAATTTTGAGTGCTGAATTTTTTTCCGCGTAATAATTAAGTTTCTTTGTCTTTTGTTCAAATTTTTTATTCTTTCTTTTTATATAATTTTTAATATGCCTTAGTCATTCATAAATATTTATCATTACTGACATATTTCTAAATGTGGAAACCTGTAATTGGCCATCTATATTGTATCAATGTTTTCTACGCTTTTTTTTTGTGCTGTTGGTCTTCCATGAACATTAAATAAATAAATAGTTTTAAAAGTATTTTAGAATATTTTCACCACCCCTGCTGTGCCAGGAGCGCAGATACGACCAGGCGGTCGCACGTTACCGCGGCTGTAATAAAATTTGACCCGAAGTCGAAATAAAGCGCACGTGATTCCGAGCGGAATCTCCTCCCGCGTAGGCGCCGCAGTGCCAGAATGGCAAGACACCCGCGCGGGAGTTATGGTTTACGTTTTTAATGAAAACTTTTCGACGCCTCGAGTATTACCGTTCAGACAAAATAAATTTAAATTCGGTGGGCAGACGCCACGCGCGCGGAATAAACAAGACAGGTATATCTTTGCAACTTTTAATTAGTTATGAATTATTATGTAGGTATATGTTGAGTCGGTCCCCACTTAACGAGCAGGTTCCGTTGCAACGACACGGTCGTAAAGCTATATACATATATATATATATATGTTAAATCTCACTGCTCATCTTCAGGGCGCCTTGTCGATGAGCTGCTTCTCCAAAAAGCGTACAACCGTTTGGGTCCGGAGCTCACCGTCAAGTGAAAGTTTGAGAAATTCTGCGTCAGGTGTTTGTGGAGGAGTGGGTTTCTCCAGCGACGCTGCTAATGAGTTTTGCTCGGCTTCTAGTAATCCGTTTATTTACTTTACTATCGTCAGTATACAATGTTGAAAAGGTTGGATTTTCTAATTGCTTCGGTGTTTCCATCGTGATATGCGGTTTATTATTAATATTATTTGTATAAGGAATTTGATTATTATTATTGAGAATGTTACTCCATGCGGTCGGAAGTCGAATGCTATCGTCTCTGTTGTTCATTATATTACTATTTCTTTTTTATATTTCAATTGCCTCTCTGTAGATTCTAAATGTTTCATTATTGAGGCTGGCAACTACTTTTGAATTGTCGAAATCTATTTTATGTTTCTCCATCAGTGGACAAGGGAAGAAGTTAGTTTAGTAATCGGAAACTAATATATATATTTATATATAGATATTTATATATATATAATATATATATCTCTATCTCTCTATTCTCTATTAATATCTCTCTCTTCTATCTTCTAGATTTTTCGCGGTAAAAGATGAAGGATTATTTTCTAGGATAACCCGCGTAGTCTTGAGAAAGACTGTTATATTATACCCAACGTTTCGGACATTTTCAAAGGGATTTTTTGCCTTGTATTTCGAGTTCTGTTTTGAATTGATGGCAAGCACACCCGTTCACTCTAGAAGTCAAGATCCAAGTGAAGCCTGATGTGAGGCTAATTGCTGAATTGACTTTGTGACCTGGTAATTCTTCTATTATTGTTGGAAATTCCGTTATTGTTAGTTAAATTAATATGTTCATTTACTGCGTCTGTACTTGGAATCGGGTTATTAGGGGCTGATTTTGAAAATATTTTACAGTCGTTAAGAATGGATTTCCAAGTATAAGGAATTCGGATCGCGTCGTCGCGGCAATTCATGTTATTTTTATGTATTTCTATTGCTTCCCTGTATATTCTGCATGTTTCGTTATTAATATTTGCGATGGTTGAGGCATTATTAAAATCTATTTTATGTCCTTCCGTAAGGACATGATGAACTAAGGAAGAGGTGAGTTTTTTATTTTTAACATCTACTTTATGCTCAGACACGCGTCAGGATATTTGGTCTAACAGAAAAATAAAATGGAAAATTAAAATGGAAAGAAAAATGGATTTCCAAATATAAGGAATTCGGATCGCGACGATCCGAATTCCTTTTTTCGGGTAGGGTAGGGCGGGTAAGGAAACCCGTGTTTCCCTACCCGCCAAGTTTTCTCCACAACCAGCCACAACCACCCACCGGTGGTTATGGTGGTGGACAGCCCTTGGTGTCACATCGAAAATATGCGAGTTTGGTGGGGGTGACTGTGCGTGGGTGGGAGTGGGTGACGAAAATGTGCTTTCTAGCACATTATTTTGTTATGGGAAGGCCGCAAATGCTTCAGATTGTTTCAAAATAGGCGCGTCGACTGTGTTGGTGAGTCTAGAAGGTTCCGGAAAAACCTGCTCTAGAAGGTTCTGGAAGGAGAAGGTTCTAGAAAATTCTCGAAAGTTCTATAAGGTTCTAAACTGAGTGGCGGAATGTGTCGGTGTATCTAGAAGGTTCCTCAATAAATTGCTTGAAAGTTCTGGAAGGAGAATGTTCTAGAAGGTTCGCGAAAGTTCTATGACGTCCAAACAGGGTACTAAAAATCAACGCGTGCGAAGCCGCGCGGACACAGCTAATCGCTAGAGTAAAAAGCTTCATTCAAGTATTCATCCAAATCATTAAGGTAGCATGAAACGTTCAGCAATAATGACACGGTACATGAGTTGGACATGTTCATAGCGATCCCTCGTTGCGAGGATGACGTCTGCCATGTTTTAGTTAGGCATCAGAGCGTGGCTGAGGAGCCCTATTCTGGAAACGCACACCCCTCCACAAGTTATGCACATCTGTGGTGGGGTACTGAGATAAAGGTTTTCCTCCTTTTCTTTCCTCTTTCTTTCAGATATAAATACAGCGCCGACCGCGGCGCGGGAGTTGTTGTCGCGTTGACAGTTGAAATCGGCCGCGAAGTGCGCAGGTGCGCAGGACGACGCCCAATGGGGCCAGTCGTGAAATTCAGAAGCGATAAATCAAGCGAATAATCGAGCGAAGTTCTTACCTAAAAGGCGAAATAAACCGGAGCAGGTAAAACAGAACAACTGAACAGGAATATTTTAGTGAATGTTAAGTAAAGTGTTCCAGCGATAATAAAGTTTATGACTGATATATTGTGAAATAGTGTAGGTATTTTAAATAATCGCTAATTAATTTCCATCGTTTTTATTCATTCCTCCCACAGCGACTCCACGTGACAGTATATAAAGATTTCAAGAAACAAGCCTCACCTGTGTGAGCTATACAAGTAGAATTACTATTATTTTATTTTATGGAGGCTTTAGAAGAATATAAATATAAAAAGTACTCACCAGCTAAGAGGGCCCACCAACCCCAATGAAGGCTCATTGCTCGACCATGGCTCACTTCTGTTGAAAAAAAATAACAATATTAATCGTTGTATTAAAAATAAAAAAATCGATAATTACGTGTACATATGACAAAAATTTCCGTAGCAGAGAGCATATCTGAAGTGATACAAAAGTTTGTACCACTTCTAAAACAAAAACTATCACTTCAACTATTCGTTTGCTAAAATAAGAGATAAATGTCTTCGAATGGACGTCTCAAGACGATTCGAAGGCATTTATCGACGCAGCGCCGCAGACATACGACGCGACAAATCAAAAAACGAGCATTTTCAAAAAAACCCGCTTTCATGTTTAATCGATAATTGGCAAAAAACGGTTCCACATTCAAAAGTTTCAAAACTATACAACTTTGACAGCTGCATTCAATGCCGAATGAATGAATGTGTTTTTTGTTTTGAAACAAACATCTAAAAAAAGTAACCCATAAAAACCAAGTTTTTATTATACTCCATTTCTCATTTACTAGCGGAGACAGGTTTGGCGCTTAACCTACGCATTGGGCTCGAGTCGGGCGACGCTACGAAAGGAAGTAATAAAAAAAATCCAAAAATCCAAAATTATACTATAATCAGATTCCGTGTCTACCAGATGCGTCGTAATTTCCAAACAACTTATTGAGTTGTATGAAAAAAACATTAAAAATCCAAAATTATACCATAATTATTTTTTTAAAGAAAATTTTATAAATCTTCTTGATTGTCGCCACGAGTCTGCTTGCAAAGTTTCAGCTCGATTGGATCACGGGAAAGGGGTTTAAAATGTAGCCAAAGTTTTTTCGTCAGACAAGAAGACAAGCAGATGCCACGAGTTAATATAAAGGAAGTAAAAATACGTCGTTTTTGCATAAACATTGACTATAACATAAAATTCTAATACAAACCTAAAATTATAATTCAATGAACGATTCTAATTTTCAATTCAAAAACCAATCATTCGTCAGCTTTTGAATTGTGCGTCTTTATGATTGGTACTCTATTCAAGATGGTCGAAAATACATTAAATAATGTAAATACTAGCCGAATACCCTTGAAAAATCACAGACAAGGCGTAAATTAATTAAGCCCTGCTCTTACAATACCTATATTTTTGACGGGCCAGGGAGAAACGGTGATGACTAAGTGATTTAGTTGCCGTTTGTGCGTCTTTCCAGCCGTGTAATTTCGTTTTTTAACCATGATTTCGAACTAAATTATTATATTTAGTTATAACTGGAAACTAATTTCGCGTTCATTTTATTGTCTCGCATTTTCGCTACATGCTGCTTCCCGCTACAAGCATTCCCATACCCATAATGCGTACGCTGAACATGCGCAACTTCTGTTACAGTAAAAAATTTGGAATAATCTAAGAATATGGTCCCGTTGTTCATACAATGAAATAAGTATTTCACTATATAATTTAATGTCCTGTTAGTATAATGTAACTAAAATAATATTAATTTAAATTAACAAACCAAACCTAATAACCTAACCTAACCAAACCTAATAACCTAACCAAACCAAACCAAACCTAATAACCTAACCTAACCTCATATATTGCCTATAAAATGTCAAAATATGCAGTGCATTTTTCGAAACTTTAAAGTGTAATATCTTATTTAATAC
Organism: Agrypnia vestita; assembly: GCA_016648135.1. Lineage (NCBI taxonomy): Eukaryota > Metazoa > Arthropoda > Insecta > Trichoptera > Phryganeidae > Agrypnia > Agrypnia vestita. The sequence continues at coordinate 24,287 of JADDOH010008620.1, read as the reverse complement.
TTACTTTTTAAACGTAAATTATCTTTCATTTTGTTATTAGCACATTCAATAATATAGTGAAATAATCATTTTCGTTGTATATGCAATGGGACCATTATCTTGGATTTAGCCAAAAATTTACATTCAATGCACCAAAAGAAGATTATTTCGGAAATTCTGTCATTTTTGACGGGTTTTAATATGATATAAAACTTTAGATCATTAGAAATAATTACAGAAATTCAAGGATTATAACCTCAAATATAGTTTTAGATTATGCGTCGTTTACGTTTCAAGAAAATGAATTTTAAAATATCCACATTCAACTAAGTTCCTTTGAAATAAGCTACTTCTGTCTAGCTACACTTTTAATTAAAAGAAAAATAAATTTCTACTCCCGGTTCAAAACTTTGTTTTGTTATTTATATTAAAATACTTCTTCCATACATAATTTTAGTTGTAGTCTCTCCCGGGAGGCCGAAGAATCCTTGCGATGCTCAAAGGCAGGAAGATCGTATAAATGTATGTAATATTATCATTTATTTATTATCATTTATTTTCAAGTCTTTGAAAGACGGGATGATCTTATTGTCAACAATTTTAATATTCACGTATGAGGGAGACCCAAAAATAATGAGAATTGTTATATTAATCACGTTTATTTACTATTTCGGTGGTTGATTAAGCAGTTTTTTTGAATGCGAATAAATCTTAATGCGTCTTATGTTTCACATGCCTACTGCAAAAATATTTATACTGACCTGACTCTATTCTATTTGACATTATTTGTGGCGCGTAGCTGCAAAACCGCCACTATTCATTTGGAGCGCATATGGATAGTGGCGGTTTTGTATCCATATGCCACATTTGTCATAATATAATCTTAAATAGGGTTAGGAAATTTAAATACGCATCGAATACGCGCATGGCAAGCTGTATTCGTGAAAGTAAATATTTTTATTAGAAAATTAATTTTAAATAACTTAATTTTAAATTAAATAACTAACTTAAATAACTGCTACATCTTGCTTGATTCCTTAGCAACGTAGTTATTATCTCCACACGCGGGATGCCAGTGCGTTCTAATACATATTTACTCCCTTTATATTAACTCATGGCGTCTGCTTGCTTGCTTGCCGGCTTGCCGTCAAAAAAAAACTTTGGATCGATTTTTGACCCTTTTCCCGTGATCCAATCGAGTTGAAACTTGGCAAGTAGACTCGTGGTGACGGTCAAGAATATCTATCAAATTTTCGTTAAAAAAAAATTAATAATTATAGTATAATTTCGGATTTTTAGAAATTTTATTGGTTTTTTCAAATTGGAATCATTAGAAAAGTTTGATTATTAGCAACGGCGGCCCGATAACGTCGCGGAATATTTTCTAAATTAGAATTACTCCGTCGGTATACATAATAGGTACTTCACTACGAATGTCGAAATTCTAAATGGACTGACAAATGTTTTTATAATTTATTCTTCAAAGCATGAAGTGTCTTATCAAAGCTCAAAACATCTGACATTTTAGAAATATATTAAATTACTGTAAGTTTAGCGTTATGTTGTATGTTTTAATTCGTCTTTAATTGTTGTTACATTTTACAAAGAAAGGAAGTATAATAAAAATTTGGTTTTTATGGGTTACTTTTTTTTAATTAAATTTATTAACATTTTTCTCGAACAGGGAATTTATGACAACCACTTTTTTATGTTTTGCTGTCTCGATGATAATTCTATTTCAAATTTAAATTCCAGCTCCTTTGAAAATATTTTAAATTAAAATGAAATATTTTTACGTTTATATTATATTTTAGTTTAAAATAATATTGTTCCTTTATATATTATTGTCCTCAAAGACGGTATTGTAAAATATGTGGACAATTTTGTCTGATGAATGCCAGATATGCTCGATGCGAAGAATTTTCGGGATGACTATGGAGGGAATATTATTATAAATAGCCACCCTTGGTATATAGGGGAGGGGGTTGGGACCCTGTAAACTGGGAATGTTTGATGGGAAGAGTGGAGTGAGGTGACTGAATAACCCTAAGGGTACTAGAGGATACCCGGTAAACGAATGTTGAGTAACATCAATCTAACAGCTGGAAGAGATGCTCAAATAAACAATACTTTATTTACTGAACATTTACTCTATACTTTGTTCTTATATTATCAACCTTGGAATTAATTAACTTTAATTTACTTATTTACACTTTTGTTTGTTCATATATGTATATACTTTTTACTTTACTTTACTTATATTTTTATTCTTATTTACTTTATTTCTTATTTCTTATTTACTTTATATACTTTTTACTCTAAATTACTTTACTTTATTTTTCTTTTATTCTTCTAATTACGTAACCATGAAATTAAATATTTAAATGGAGTCTCAATGAATGGAATGGCTACTTACCTCAGAACAGGTATTTTTATGTACCTAGCGAGGTGGTAACGATAAAGGCCTGCATACAAAAAAATGTATATTGTATTTGTTGCTATCCTATTCATAAACTCTGTAAATATTCTTAACATTATGTTTTGATGCAAGCTGTTATAAAAAATATTGAGCTAATAAACGCCGATTTATCGGCACTGAAACTGAAACTGAACCTAACATCACGTAGGCAGTATCATGATCATCCGGGAAAGGTGCATCCACGAGGTCTCTTTTGCTTGTTTCTCAGTATTCTTCTTCTTCTTCTTCTTCAGCTTTCATCTCTCCACTGCTGGATATAAGGCCTCTTCCATAGCATTCCATCCTTTCTTGTTATTTGCTAATTGTAGCCATTTCTTTCCCCCCACAGCGGTTATGTCGTCAGCCCATCTCTTTTATTTTCCCAAGGTCTCCACTTTAGTACTCTGGGAGTCCATCTCTCAATCTTCTCAGGATTACCACTGGTTATATCGTATGTATATAGGATCCTAGAATGCAACTGAGCAATAACATCGGGGAAGGCGGATGGTCGGATTAGGTTAATCAATAATATGTCCTGTTAGGAGCCTCAACAATGATGAATATGAAGATGTGTGAATAACGATGATGCTTGTGTTGTGTCAGGATAGAAGAGTGTGGTGTTCTACCCTCTCTACCTACCCCTGCCCACATTTCTTTCCCCAAACGGTGTGATGGTAAGTAAGTATAATATGCAGATAAGTAGGTTATTGATTGCTTTCACATAAAATACATCCGGTGTATAGGTACGTAGGTACCTACAGCTTAATTTTTTTCCCCTTTCTTTTAACTCGTAGCATCTGCTTGCTTGCTTGCCTGTCGAAAAAACTTTAAATCGATTTTTAACCCTTTCCCCGTGATCCATTCGAGTTGAAACTTTGCAGGCAGATTCGTGGCAACAATAAAAATGATTGATGATGATGACAAATTTTCGTTAAAAAAAAATTAACAATTATAGTATGATTTTGGATTTTTCGAAATTTTTTATTACTCGCTTTCGTAGCGTCGCCCGACTCGAGCCAACGCATAGGTTAAGCGCCAAACCTGTTTCCACTAGTAAATGAGAATGGGAGTATAATAAAATATTTGTTTTTTATGGGTTAGTTTTTTATATACGTACGTTGATACCGATTTTGATGGATAAGTTTGAAAATTTTGATTTAGATCGAACAAGAGGTTTAGGATTGTATGGAGATTAAATTGCATAAATAAAGATAACCATCTTCCATTTAATCCTATGTCGGATGTTTCTACGTCTCAGCTTCCAGTTCATTCTTCCGACTTATCGCTCTCCCAAAATACTTATCCTTTTATTCTACATTCAGTATCATTTCTTCGTTTATTACACTCAGAATTTATTTTATATGTCAAATTAATAGAGATGCGTATATACGTGTCATACACGTCACATTAATATTCTTAATAACCAAATTAATTAATCAATTAGAAAGACATACAGAATAATCTAATTCACGAAAAAATATTAGGTTACTACTAGGATTCGAACTCAGGTCACCTCCTTTCCGGGGCCGGTGATCTGACCACTAAGCTATAGCAACCCTCGATGAATTATTCAATTAATTCTGGCATCCATCTAGCGGTGGCATTGCAAAGTAATTTCAACTACCGTATCAAAAAAGTGGATTGCTCTATGGACAAAAATAAAAATTAATCAATTAATAAAAATAAGAACCACATATAAGGTCGATATATTCACAGAAACATAGAGGGTTGCTATAGCTTAGTGATCAGAGCACCGGCCTCGGAAAGGAGGTGACCTGGGTTCGAATCCCAGTAGTAACCTAATATTTTTTAGTGAATTAGATTATTCTGTATGTCTTTCTAATTGATTAATTAATTTGGTTATTAAATATTTCACAGAACTTTGTTCTGAAAAATTACAACTTCACAAATATGAATGTGTTCTTGAATATATATAATATTCTTACTTTTCTCGAACTATGTTAGACACCTACGCTATTAAAATTGAATTTACTTTCTGGTCTAAATGGAGGCAAATGTATGAATTACTAAACCAATGACTAGGTCATTATAATTAGTCTATTAGTTAAGATTACTGCAGTCTTATAAAATATTTCTGCATTGACAAAGTGTTCTACAAAAGGCAGAAACAATTCCCTTCGGCGGGTTAACCAACGTTTAATCTAACAGGCGTGTCTGTGCTGCTCGATCGCAACACATTGTCGATCCGCTGGTCGTAAAACGGGCTATTTTGATTCGTCGTAAACGTGTCGTAATCCCCGAAGATAACGTTAATCCTTAAACAACCCGCACCCGAGACCTCCCCATTAGGGCCAGATTAAAAATACTTGGTCCCAAGCCTCCCCTAATCCGGATCCCTCTAAAAATACTAATGATCTTTTGTCTAGCGTAACCTATTTTCACGAGATGGTAAAGTCGGGAGAGGAACCGCACATAATCGAAGTTTTCCTAATCATCTAGAAGATTTACAATTATTTGGAAATTGATAGCATACACGAAACAATACAGAAGCTTCTAAAAACTCTAGAGTATAAATATGCGTACCATACTCACGGCAATATAGGTAGTTGTTATTTCGACAGAAGTGAAGCCACAGATAAAGCTCGTAAAACAGACCGAAAGCTATACTACAAACTACGTCACTAGTGAGGTACTTACGAGAGGAAATCTCGATAACGAATCAGATTAATCAGAATCAGAATTATTATGATACAATAAAGAATGCAGATATTAGGAACGAATGTAAAGCTAATCTTAGCATAATTAATAGAATTAAAAAAGGGTCGCTCAGATGGTCTGGGCATATTGAGCGAATGAATTAGGAAAGAATGGTAAGAAAGATATATAATGCAAGTGTTGAAGGCGCCAGAAGAGAGGGCGACCACGGAAGACGTGGCATGACCAGATTAAACAGATACTGGAAGATGGTCCCGTAAGAAGCCTCAACAACCGGCGAGCTTGCATGCGAAGAGGTATGAATGTGAATGAGGCGAGAGTTGTATGACAGGACAGAAAAGTATGGCGCTATATCCTCTCTGCCTACCCCCACGTGGAAACGGCGTGTTGGTAAGTAAGTAAGTAAGTAACAATCATTTTAATTGAACATTAACTTTCAATTTCTTTCATCTGATTTCACAATTCGGTGACTTCAGCTCTTGTACCGGTATTTTTTTACGTAAATTTTTTTTCACTTTTTAAGGTATTATATACATCATTTTTTTATATACATAATTTCTCCGGCGTAATACAATGCACGCATTTGCGTAGGGGATCCGAGACTAAGCATTGCTAAAATGAGTGGACAATCTTATGATACTTCGATGATATTTTTCATCACTTGGTGCTTATTCTGTCTCCGGACAGATTCGTTTTAACGTCTTCCGGAATTCCATGTTGTCCATGGATGATGTCAAATTTCCAAAGTGGAAGGATGTCCAATGAAATCCAGTTGCTCTATAGACTTTCAACTTTCTTAGTCACTGCATTTTTTAAATATTAAAATAGTGATATCCTAACATATGGGGTTACTTTTATGATTTTTAAATAATTTCGGTTGACTTTATTTTATTGCTGTACTATGTATTCTTTTAAAAGCAATGTTTATTTCGTATTGATTATTAACAAAAAAATTGATTTATTATGAACATTAAATATTAACTATTAATTACAGTTGGTCTTAAGATGAATATAAAGAAAACAAAAATTTTGGGTCCAGAGAACAAAATCATCACAATCAATGGTAATAATATTGAAATAGTAGATGAATATATATGCCTAGGACACAAGATAAAAACGAACAAAGAGAACCAAACAGCAGAATTGCCAAGACGAATAGGAATGAGCTGGGCTGCTTTTGGCACACTCAAACATATCTTCGAGAACAAAGAGATCCCAATTAGCCTAAAAAGAAAAGCCTTTGAATCGTGTATACTGCCAGTGATGACGTATGGATTGGAGACTATGGCCCTTACAAAGAAAAGTGTAGAAAAGCTCAAATGCACACAACGATCCATGGAGAGATCCATGCTTGGAGTAAGCCTAAGAGATAGAATTAGAAATGACGAAATTAGGCGCAGAACTAGAGTAGTGGATATCATGGGCAGGTCATGTTGCAAGGCAGGATGCTACAAGATGGCCTCCCAGAGTTCTGAAATGGAGACCTTGGGAGAATAAAAGAGGCATCGGAAGACCTCAAAAGAGATGGGCCAATGATATTGTCGCTGTGGGGGGAAAGAAATGGCTACAATTAGCCAACAACAGGGAAGAATGGAAAAATAAGGAAGAGGCCTATATCCAGCAGTGGAAAGACGAAGGCTGATGAATAAGAAGAAGAAGATTAATTACATAGTTAGATAAATAAATAGATGCACTAAGGCATCAAATTTATGTCTTATTAATAGCATTTAAAAGTATCCGAATTCTTACAGATAACGTTGTATTTAGTTTAATAATTAATCTCCGTGTATAATAAATTATCAAAGAGTGCTTATTTGTTTTAACTCGATGTTTATTTTTCCATTTATTGCTTTATATCATGATACAATTCCATAAAATAAACCTTTTGATACCTTTATAATTACCGGTAGTAAAATCAACGTTTTACCGACTTACCAGCAATGCCATCTTCCAGTAAATATGCACGCCTTAGGTCAGAGGTTATTACATCCAGTCTCAGCCGGACCATCGGGGATATCTACACCCCAGGCCAGTGAATAAGTTGTCTAGGTTATAATCCGCCCCTGCACGGGCGAATATATAAGGCGCCCAGACCGTAATCCATCCCTGCTCGCCATCCGTGACAACCCTAATCCTAATATTAATATTCTTAACCATACGGCAGTGGTCGCTACGTACTCCCGTTGAGTTGTCGCCACTGGGTAGGTAGTTGAATTTTCATCACACTGCCAGTCGGTCTTTGGCCGTGAGACTTGTCATTATCGCCCAAACTTTACTTTACGTATTTCTAATGTCTTATTGGGTATTTTTTTTACATTACTTGGTTAAATTATTTCGTATTGCGATGGACCATATACTTTTTTTTCAGTTAATTATAGTCGACATTGAAAATCTGTTAAATTTGTTTTATCCGCATTCAGTCTACCTACATTCCTTTTTTGCCAATTCTAGAACATACTGGCTTCCATCCAGGCCAGGACATTCCAGGCCATACAGGAACATATTACATCTTATCTTATTACTAACTAATTAACCAACACGCCGGTTTTCTGCAGGAGTAGGCAGAGAAGATTGAACGCCACACCCTGGAACACAACATTCATACATCTTCTCATACAAGTTCTACGGTTGTTGAGGCTTTTAACAGAGCCATCCTCATACTTGTAGTATCTGATCGTGCCAGGTCGCTTGTTGCCTTCAACACTCGCCTCATATATTTTCTTAACCATCCTTTCCTCGTTCATAAGTTCCACATGACCAAACCATCTAAGTATTCCTTTCTTTATTCTATCTACCACACTACAGCCAGCATTACATTCACTTCTAATTTGTTCATTCCTCACTCTATCGACCAAAGATTTTCCACATGAGCGTCTTGGATCTTATTACTAATTATATTTAATGTATAATATGCATTTAATTACACATGTTAATTAAGTAGGTATTTTTACACTTTATTTTGATCAGTTTCAAGTTTGAACCTATTAGAAAAAGAACTGACTCGGATTTTTTGTGCCTTTTTTCGGTCGCCATAAAAAATATTCATTTTTCTAATTGCTAACACTATTATAACTCTACTTGGGTTTATTAACACCACTCTAGTTTCGAGAGAATCAGTACATCTCGTCGACAAGTGAAGATATAAACTTAATATTTTTAAGTTTTTTTTAAATTTATATATTCACCTGACGATGGCGGGTACTGATTCTCTCAAAAGTCGAATAGTGTGAATGGATTCAAATAGAGTTTTAATTTTTCTAAATTATCCTTAAAGAAGATCATTATGAAACTCTAGAATGTTGACGCCGATTCAATCGATAATCTAACATATCAATAGTAAAACATATGTTTGGTAATCGGGAAGAAGTATATGCAATCGACGATTTTACAGCACTCTACAACACTTACACTAAAATTGGAAGATACTAGAAGGTTCTACACGAATCTCAAGATGACTGGACTGATATCGTACATTCTTGAAACTGCACGAAAGACATTTTTCTATAAAAGGCCGGCCGCTGCGCAATGAGTATTTGATTAACGTTTAACCAACGCGATATTAACAACGGAACGAGCGCAGTGTGACCAGTGCGTAATTCCAGCGATAGTAAATAATAGAAGTGCCTGCCGGCGGGCAAGAAGTTTTTCTACATGCATATTTTTTTATTTTTTTTTTTATTTAATTAATAATACATACATTTTTTTTTCTACAATCATACATAAATGTTTACAAATCGATATTTTTTGTGTGTGTAAACCTCACCAAAAAGAATTATATTCTTGTGTGTGGTGAGGGTATATTCAGGAATGTGATCGAAGCAATAAAAACAGCGTGAAGTAGTGTGAATTAAGAAACAGTGTAATAATAAGTGTGTGGAATATTCTATATATTAATCAACTCCAAATTTAAGAACAGCGTTCCAATTTAATTCATGTTCAGTGACTTTTTGCGTCATAAAAAAAAGTTTAAAGTTTTTAAGTGTTTTCATTTGTCTCACAGCTACGTCTTGTAATAATATCATTTTTGTCAAAAATGTTCTTAGGGTTTCGTGGCCACTGAGAATCTTTTGGTTTGTGACTTCTAGAGTTTAATCTCGTGATTTTACGACTTGAAAACACGGCACACTACCTCAGAAGATAGAAACTAGAAGATATAATTTGTCTGTTGCCGAGTTTTAAGATTATGATATCTAAGCGCCCTTGAGGTGAGTATTTCGCGAAAACGGCGCTATACAAATTATCCAATTATTATTATTATTATTATGTTTTTTTTACGCATCATTCCAAATTTCATCGTTTGTAATTAAAAATTCACTTTGTAATAGATTGAAATAATTTAAATAGTTTTTAGGGTCTTCTCTACTTATTTAGAATGATGGATGAATTAATGAATCTTTTGTTTGCAATTGTTTTGAAAACTCTTAGTTGTTAAAAATGTGATTTAAAAGATCTTATTCCAAATTTCATCGATTATAATTAAAAAATTCACTTTGTAATTGATTGACGTAATTTTACATAATGACTGAATTAATTAATCTTATGTTTGCAATTATTTTTAGATACCATATTTGTTAAGAAAAGTTGTTTAAAAAATCTAATTTGCGTTTAACTTACTTTTAAACGAAAATAAGATTTTTTAATTAATTTTAATAATACGTAAGAAACGATTGGACCATGATTCCACTTCAAGATCCAAAACATGGCTCTTTATATCCCACTAAACAATTTTTCCTGTCATTTTTTTAGAATCACCCGATAGTTTATGAGGGGGCAGACCCACCGCTTACCCAGGACCGTTTTACAAGTAATAGCTCTTATATCGGTCCTACTCATTCGCCGCCAGGTTGGCATTTTTAATGCTAAAGGCAACCGTGCAACCCAGCACTGCAAAGCAGAATTAGGCCGCACGGCTGCCATCCAAAATTTTGCCCTCATTTTCCCGTTAGTTCACTTCTTTATTATTTAGAAAATATACATAAACCCGATAGTTTAAATTGTTTGGTCAATATACAGGTAGATGTACATTATGGGCTTGATTATTAATGCCTTCTTGAAAAGAAGAATATAAAGTTTGGTCGCCGCGGGATACACAAACAAAAAAAACACATTAATTACGAAGCGTTTTAATTTCCCTCCAAGCAATTCTTCCCCGCAAACTTTTTTAGTCACCCGATAGTTTAAACCGTATAGTCAATACACAGGTAACTACACGACTCGGGCACCCCCCGGTTCAAAGAAGGCTTCGTTGCCCTCTCAAAGAGAAGCCTCCCGTCTTAATTCCTTATGTCTCCCACAGGAAGGCCCTGTTTGCGAACAACTTGCGAAAAAGTTGTCGTAAGTTCTTTCGGAAGCTATTTAACTTCGATCACGATTTACTCGGCCTGCCCGTATTAAGCCCGCGCCACACGGTCTTTGTGCCCGAGGAAACTTTTTTAATACGCCAGCCCGGCAATTGAGATCTCTATCCGAGTGCTTTTTCAATTAAGCACTCTATGAATATTGATAAAGCACTTTATTTATGGGGCGGAGTGATTTATTGGGGTCCCGGAGCCGGCGTCCTGGGCTGCTGGCGACTCTCGAAACGGCGCGAGAAGTGCGGATGCGGATGCACGCAAATGATGAAAATTAAAAAAATATCTTCAGAAGACTCTTTCCATGAGAAATTAACTGTCCCGACCTAAGAATGTTCTTAGGTTTTCACGGCCACTCAGAATCTTCAAGTTTGTGTTTACTGGGGTATTATGCCGTGTTATTACGACCTTTCGGGCCGACGTTTCGGATCCCATTGCAGGGTCCGTCATCAGGGCTGATGTGTGTTGTCTTGAATGTTGGTGTTGTGGTTAAGTATCGGCTTGCAATACCGTGCCGAAGTCATGATGTGTTGTATTGTGTTGTGTGTATGATTCATCTGTTGTCTGATCACTATCTCTGCGATCTGAAACATCTTGGTTTGGTAGAAACATCAAATTAAAAACATCTTGGTATCCGGCGCTTCAAAGTCATTTTCGTCGCAGACTCCGCAGATATAGTGATCAGACAACAGAAGAATCATCGTAATCGAATCATCCCGAAAGGTCGTAACAACACGGCATAATGTCCCGACCTGTTTGCTCCTTACTTCCTGTGTATCCTTTGCGCCTTTAGATTTACTGTATTGAAATATTTTGGTGGTTTATGTATATTTTTAAATAATAAAGAAGTGAACTGACGGGACAATGGGGGAAAAATATTGGATGGCAGCCGTGCGGCCCAATTTTGCTTTGCAGCGCTGGGTTGCACGGCTGCCTTTAGCATTAAAAAATGCCAAATTGGCGGTGAATGAGTAGGACCGATACAGGAGCTTTTGCTTATAAAATGATCCTGGATAAGCGGTGGGTCTGCCCCCATGAGAAATTAACTATCAAGATAATTATCCTGCGTAAAACAACGAACTAAAAACATAATATGTTATCAATTAAAACAAAAAAGAAAAATCACTCATCATCCAAGTCAGTCCTTTGTGACTGAGAGTCTTACCCGCGAGGAACAAGTATATGTTGAAAGTGATTAAAATAAATGTGACGAATGTGCGGACGCTTGGATGAGTGAGAGGCAAGCGTGCGAGCGAGACGCGTGGATGGCGCCCGTGCTGTTGCGCCGCACCGGGCAGAACGAGATTCACCGGGGTCCGAATCAGTTGTACATATTGTATTATAAAGTAGTGTCTCCAATAAATGTTATTACCTACGTAACGCGTATTACTAGAAGAACCCGATTATTCCCAAGTGCGTAGGCTGAGTTATATTGCCTACGCACGTAAGAACATCACAATAAAAATATATAAAACCTGTAAGACCGACCATGACAAATGGTATTGAAACAAGAGCCGATGCCACGAGAACGAAGAACCTGTTAAGAATCACCGAAATGAAAACTCTCCGACCCAGCGGGAGTAACCATCAGAAACAGAGTACGAAACTCCGAGATTCGGAAGATGTCGTGCTATGGGGAAGAAATAGAAGGAGATGCAGGAGAGACCGCGTGTACAGAGCGGATTCGATAAGAGTGGTAAGAATACCGAAGAACGAGATATCTGCAGCAGCAGACCTCCAGGAAGACTACCAAAACAAACGAGGAACAGCTGGTCATCGATATCCCGGAAGCAGGATCCGATGAACAAGAGAACACAGTCTTAACACAAGTAGAAGAAGAAGAAGGTGTACTCTAATGACAAGCTAAGACTATCCATCAGAATTAATACAACCTGTTAACAGTATTCTTCTTACGTAAAAGAATTCAAATAAAATAAAGTAGCAATATTCAATAGTGAAAAGATAACATATAAGATCTAAAATACGATTTGAAAGTAAATAATTAGCATATTTTTATTATTAAGAATATTTATAATTTGTCCTAATTTTTAAGGAACACAAAACTGGATTTTTTCCCAAATCATAACAGATATATTATAGATATCTCATAGATGTGCAGCTATATTTTTATATGGAAAAGTAGCTAGGGAAATAATAAAATAAATAATTCGGAAGAATCTCGTATACCTAAACATATAATAATAAATGATTTTGTTTTAAAAACTCCAATCAAAATAAAGATATCTCAGTATCAATAGTGACATCTGTATTGGATTATGGGAATGACAAAGCTTTCGACTGCAGGTGGTGATAGTAAAAATACAACTCACATATGATACAAGTTGTGCAAGTTAAACACAATGATTTTATTTGTGTGTATTCATCATCCAAATTATAATAATATCGTTTTCTGTCTGTCCGCGTAACTTCGTGTAAAGTCCGTAACTTTTTTAAAGTAATTTTTTTTCCGAATTTTTTTTTCTAAAAATTTTTTTTTAAATAAACAAATAATTATTCCTTAAAAACCAACTTGTAAAAGTACCGTCATTTTTGACGGGTTACAGCTACATAGTATCTGTTTAAGTTCTCAAGGGATACTTTTCAAAAAATGGCAAATTATCAAATAAAATGTAATATGTTTAATTTGATATGAAACTTTATTTATGTAACCACTTGAGTTTACATATTAACTAACTAACTAACTAACTAACTTACCATCATGCCGTTTCCCCGCGGGGGTAGGCAGAGAGGATAGAGCGCCATACTCTTCTGTCCTGACATACAACTTTCGCTTCATCTACATTCATACATCTTCGCATGCAAGCTCGACGGTTTTTCAGGCTTCTAACAGGACCATCTTCCAGTATCTGGTTAATCTGGTCATGCCACGTCTTCCGTGGTCGCCCTCTCTTTCTGGCGCCGTCAACACTTGCATCATATATCTTTCTTACCATTCTTTATTACCATTCTTTCCTCATTTATTCGCTCAACATGCCCAAACCACCTGAGCGACCCTATTTTTATTATGCTACGATCAGCTTTAAATTCATTCCTAATATCTTCACTCTTTATTCTATCATACATGGATTACCACACATACGTCTAAGGGACCTCATCTCCACTGCATTCAATCTACTTTCGTTCCTCTTCTGCCAGCTCCAGGCTTCACTTCCATACATTAGTGTCGGTACCAGAACTCCATTATGTACCGCTAGTTTTGCCTCGACAGACATATGTCTATTAGAAATTATTGCATTCAAAGCACCGTTCACCCTATTCCCGGCAGTCACTCTCCTCTCTATATCTTTCTCAACATTCCCTCTTCTATCGAACATACTTCCCAAGTACACAAACTCATCTACTTGTTCCAAACATTCATTGCTTACTAGTATTTCACACGTTGTCTTACTTTCCTCCTTCTCGAATACCATTACTTTTGACTTATTTACATTCATAATTAGGTCACTTTCCTTACATGCATTATACATGCTGCTAACTAGACTTACTATTATTAACTAGACTATTAACAGAAACTATGATTTATTTTGACAAGGTGAAAATAAAAATAATCCTAAACATAATTTTTTATCTTTTGATCATATAATACTTTTTTTTTAATTCTCATACCCATGCTTATCATTTATAAAATTTATTTTGAAATGAACAACCACAATATGTTATATTTTCCTAAAATATTAAAAATAAAATGCGATTTCGTGAAACGTTTTCTCGGAGCTTTTTCTGGGAGGGAATAAATGATTATTATTACTACGTCCATGTTTATGATCATTATTATTATAAAGTAAGTACCTGCGTTCACTACCAACAAAAAAAAAATTAAGTCATAAAAACGTCTACCCCTCGGGGTAGGCCCGGCCCGAAATTCAAATGGGGATGAAAAATGTCCTTAATACATTTTCCGTTTACTCCTATTAATCTGAGGGAAGTGTTTCTCGTCTCCGATATTAAAAGTCCTACGTCACCCCCGCCCCCTCCACAAATATTGTTTGACGGAAGACAAAAGAAACGAAAGACAAGTGAAATAGGCGGGGGGGGAGGCTGGCGGCCGCGGGGACGTTTCTTGCGGGATTAAAATGTTTTATGTATTTTACAAGACGAGAAGAAGATGGCAGAGAAATTGGAGTGGATATTAATTATACTAAAGGGTGGAGCTTTAATCAAATGAATGGCATCTACCTATGAAATACAATATAACGTTAAACGTACTTTAAAGGATTAATCTCTAGATCAATAGTGTTGAAACGGAGTTGGTTGTTTCAAATTATGTGTACAAGTGATTTAGGCGTGGAAATAACATGCTTTTTCACAAAAAATTATTTACAAGAAAACTACAGAAATACAAACAGTAGAAATATACAGGAACACACAGAAATACAAACAGTCGAAATATAAAAGAGCACACAGAATACAGAAGAAAATTATAAATTATATATCACTTCACAGATTCGGCAAGGGCTCTTGCCGGGAAAAAATCTCGACAGCAAGAGTGATGGTGAAGAGACTTCTCGGAGATAAATACTCGACGAAACTCAAGCTCCAAGTAAGCTCGACTTGGTATGGCCCGGCAGCAGAACACTCGACTGCGGCGACGATATCGTTTCCTAGGTTCACCAGGAATCCCTTCCGGACACCTTCTAGTAAGGTGAGGACTGATGGAGCCTTTCGAACAGTGTATCTTGGCTGGAAGTATGAGCGCACGGCTTTCATACTTTTTCGGCGGCGGTGAGGATGCATTAATGAACAATCGTTTATTTGCTGATGCTAGGCAGAGTCCCCGGCAACCAAATTTATTGGAAATATACACCTTTGGGGACCTTGGCAATTTTACAGTGCGGCCGGGTTTAATGGCTTCTGAGAAATAGACACAGGTACGGAATTTTCGTTAACATCTCCCAGGTGCGCGTATCAGTGTGATTTGGTAAAGTAGGCGTGACGCTGGATACTCGTACCAGGAGTACGATTTGAAAATTTCTGGTCAAAAACTATATAGTTGTGATGCCTCACCCTCCGTATTCGCCGGCCCTCGAGACTTTTTTCAAGTCCCAAATATGAAAGAAAACTTTAAACCACCGTAGCAAAACATGCGTTACAGAATATTGTATCTGATTGGAAATACTTTGCAGAGAATAAAAATTGATTGATAAATAAATATTTTTTGTTATTTTTCTATCAAACCTCGTACATCTAAGTAATTTTATAAAAACCAAGCGTTTTGTGATGTGTATATTTAAATTAGATCTCAAGGCTTGTGGTAGCGTTAAAAATTAAAAATAAATTTAAACTCTTTAAACTTTTTATTTTCTGGAATATTTTTGTAAATATCTCAAAAGCCTCGACTTGGCAGATTAGCTTTTGGTTTAATGTCCATGCCTCCACCCCATATAGGAGAATGGCAAAAAAATAACACCGAACCATACGCATTCGAAGATGCAGGCTTGGGTCACTTTTTCACGGTCTCATTCTGAGAAACGCACTTCTTGCCATCTCTATTCGAGCTTTTACTTCTTGAGATGGATCCCAGTTCTCTGCACCCATGCACCTGAGTACTAGTATTGCCTGACTCTTTCAATTGATTCGTTTTTGATGGTTATATTTAGCGTCGGAAGGGAGCCTTTTAATACTATTAACAATTTGGTTTTGCGAGTGTTTATCTTCAGGCCATAATTGTTACTTGCTTCATTCCTGTTTTTTATCAGTGGTGTCTATACTTCGAGTTTTTATTTTTTATTTGTTAGTATACATTGTATCCTGACGAAGGAGCCATGGGCTCTGAAATATGTTGATATTTTTCAATATATAAGTGGTGAAAACAAAATTTTATTATTGTCACCACAAAATCATTTTGCTCTTTTTGAAGAAGTTTATTCAAATGTTTTAATACTCGCTAATATTAGGTCCTTACATATGAAATTGGCGTTTTGCCGTACTGGCAAATTTGATCTCAAATATCTTCTTTGGTTAGGAATTCCAAATTCAAATTTATACAGCTATTTACTCATGTATTTGTGTTTTGAAAATTATAATTCATTTGTTTTTTCCTCAATTGTTTTTTTCTTTGCGTCACTCAGTTTACAAAATGAAAAACTTGAAATATCGCGTTATTTACGAGTACGAGTTCCACCGTGGCACCAGTGCTGCAGAAACGGCTCGAAGGATTAATGATGTGTATGGCGACGGTGCCACAAAAGAAAACACAGTGCGTTTTTGGTTCCAACGTTTTCGTTCTGGAAATTTCGACCTGAAGAACAAGCCCCGTGGACGGCCGGAGACCAAAGTTGATAATGAAGAATTGAAGGCTATTGTGGAAGCGGATCCATCGCAAACCACATCCGAGTTAGCTGCAGGCTGCGGTGTTAGTGATAAAACTGTTTTAATCCACTTGAAGCAAATTGGTAAGGTGAAAAAGCTTGAAAGGTGAGTACCTCACGAATTGAGTGAAGCAAATCAACAAACGCGCGTTGACTGCTGCGTTGCATTACTCAACCGGGACAATAATGAAGGGATTTTAAATCGAATCATTACCTGTGATGAAAAGTGGATCCTGTACGATAATCGGAAGCGCTCATCGCAATGGCCGAACCCTGCCGAACCAGCCAAACCATGCCCCAAGCGAAAATTGACTCCAAAAAAGTTACTTGTGAGCGTTTGTTGGACTAGTGCTGGTGTCGTTCACTACAGCTTTCTTAAATCTGGCCAGACGATTACGGCAGATGTCTATTGTCAGCAACTGCAAACCATGATTGAACGGCTAGCTGCGAAACAACCGAGGCTTTTAAATCGCTCTAGGTAGGCCACTGCTGCTGATTTCAATGATAACGCTAGACCACACATTGCACAACAGACAGCTACCAAATTAGAGGAGCTTCAATTGGAATGTCTAAGACATCCACCGTACTCTCCGGACCTTGCCCCAACAGATTACCATTTTTTTCGAAATTTGGATAACTTCTTGCAAAGGAAAAAATTCAACTCCGATGGGGCAGTCCAAACCGCCTTCAAAGATTTTATTGATTCCCGTCCGAATGGTTTTTTTAGTAAAGAGATCGATGAACTACCTATGAGATGGCAAAAGTGCATAGATAGCAATGGTACATACTTTGATTAAATAAATATAAATAAAAAAAAATCGGCTTTATGTTCCTCCCATACTAAAGGCCAATTTCATATGTAAGGACCTAATATTATAAATTATGTAAGTGCAATGACTGAATTCGCTTCGGTATTTTTCTTTCTCCCAAGCTACAATTATATTCAGCATCATTAATTTCAATTCACATTTACATTTCAAACATAAATTTAATTGTTAAATGTTATAACATTTCAATTGACATATACATACCTATATAAAATGATTTCTTATGAATAATACCTACATGTGGGAATATGAAATATATACACAATTAAAAGTCCATTATCCATTAATACTAATTTTTGCACTTATAATTATATTAATAAGCTGTGATTTCCATGTACATGGACGATTCGTTTCTCTGTATAAGTAATAAAGGTACGTTTTAAGAAAAATACAATGGAACGCAATAAAAAAATAATAAAAGAAATATCGCACAAAGGATTTATGAATTTAACAGACAATAGAGGACTAGAACCATTGTGATTCTGAGTAAATCATCTGAAATTTTGGAATCCTCGATACAAGATAAAAAATGGTTTGGAAGGTTAACCTTAAGTTGAGTTAGTACACGAAATCGTCTATTGAAGCCGAGGAGCAAAAACAGCCCTTGCCATCATTAGCAAAGGGTTTTTCTGCAAGAAATAAATATGATACAACATTTTCCTCTTTGTCCTCTCCTTTATCAGTTCATCTGAGGCTGGGTACTTAAATCTGGTGCTTCACATTGTTCTGTCTTGTGCTACGTCCTTGAATCCTGTTTGCTATCCGTGTTTGTGCTCACGGATTCTATACCATGTTTTATTAATTATTATTATATATTATTATATTATTACAAGTTTTATTAATTAATCCTTGGCTTTACCCAACCGAGTTTCTCCAGGGTATGCTTGGCTACAGTAGTCTAGAGACTAGAAGGAATGTGTATTTGATTACACATTTTTATCGATTGTTGCGCGGTATGATCGATAATCCTGAAATTATGCAGAGCATTGGTTTGTATGTTCCCGATAATGACATTAGACATCGTCAGCATAGATTGTTTCACATTCCAATATACAGGAACCAACTCCGATGGTTATGCCTGTTGTGAAGAGCCATAGCGATGCTGAACAAAATCGCTTTGGGTATTGATATATTCCATGTGTCTGAGGGTGTTTTCCGAAGCGGGATTCTCCTACACCTTTGACCAGATTTTATGTTATTTTTAATTTATTAAATATTTTTATTTTGATATATACTTCCTAATATGTATGCCTTAAACATTTTGTTTGTAATGTACATATTATCAATAAATAAATTGAATTGAATTGAAAAAAAAAAGTATTAATCTTGTTCCTTAATTATCAATAATTAACTAGTAAACCTTATTCTCTTCCCAATACTTTTCAATCTATTTGAGAAGGCCGCCCTTAAAAAACTACACATATCCAAAACATCTAAAGCAGTGATGCAACTAGATAAATCAGCATAATGCAAAACGGGAAAAATAGTCCCCTCACAATTATTTTATTTATTTTCAATAAAGAAACAAAAAAAGTACCTTTAACATAATATTTATAATAAGATAACAAAAGAGTAGAATTGTAAAACTTAAATTTATAGTAAAAATTGACAGTTGGTATAGACAGTTGTTGAAGTTTTGAACAGTGATATAATTTAGGAAAAAAATAGATGTAAAGTACATATATAAAATTAAACAAATAGGTATAATAATTAATTTTGTGAATACATTAAGGGGGGGGTAAGGATATTTCGTACAAAAAAAGGCATGTTTTTGTGAATTTTTTGTGACGACACAGTTAAAATCTCAAAGGTATCTCAAGGGTACATTAAAGTATGACATTTGAAAAATATTGTGTAAAATTTTCAAGACGAAATATTAAAAAATACGGCAATGGCAGCAATTATTCGGACGTGTCTCGGAAAAAAGTAGAATTGCGGTGTCCATCATAACTTGGTGCTAGATCATCTGAAATCAAAAAATCAAAGTTCATTCGTTAGATAATAGGTTTTCCCGGGTAATTTTGGGAGGGTTTTTTGAAATTTAAATTTTTCAATTTTTTGGACAACTTTGAAGGGAAAAACGCGATTTTTTGCGAAAATTATTGACTAATTTGTTATTAAAAAATAAAAATTAATAACAAATTCGAAAAAAGTCTCCAGCGTTACCTCGTAAATTTTGGACAGAAATAGTGTTCAAAATTTCAAAAGGATCGGTGTAGTAGTTTTGAAGTTATGATGGACACCGACTTTGAAAACGTGAGATGTGGGGAAAACGCTTTAAAGTTTTGCACACTATAAAATTCAAAATAAAACTAAACACTTATTTTATACTTATACATAATCGTCGATGCCATGTTCACACAGCAAAGAGCTTTCATCATCAGCATCTTTTTGTCCTTGTCTACGCAAAACTCTTCCAATACAATAGCACGTCCGGTAGTTCTCAGGTGAGCGCGTCTCTTAGCTGCCCGAGCAGGTATAGAAAATCAAATGTTCATAATTTCGTCAATTTTGCTCCGATTGACTTGAAATTTTGACAAAATATTCTTTCGATGTTATACATTCATTTAAAAAATTAAAAATAAAATGCAAAAAAAAGAGTTAAAAACCTTACCCCCCCCTTAAGAATACATGACAACGGTTCGAGTTCTGATTAAAAATTAAGCGCAATTTTTAAGTGTTGCTGGCTATTTAAGTTCAATTGTCACCAATTTTTATTTGTTGTGGTGGTACGCTTGTTCCTTACGTATCTTAATATTTGTAGCCATATTGTATGATTAGCCAATTTTTACTTACTTTTACTTAAAAATGGAACATAGATTTCGAAATTTCTGGCTAAAAACTGACGCCTCAGTCTTCGTATTCGTCGATATGCTCATTACGACTTCTTCCTATTTCTGAAGATGAAAAAATTTATCTTTAGAAGCCTCAACAATCGATGGGCTTTAGTGATGGGTCCGCTCTGTACTCACTACTACAATGTAGTACTACATTACATTAAAGTGTACACTTCACTTCACACCTATTGAAGTGTAGTGTACCCTACAAACTACACACACTTCAAAGTTATCGAAAGTAAGAGCACATACTTCAAATAGTACATTTTTTATGTTTAATTTTTGGGAAGTTGATGTAGATAAATGAATAAATTTTTGGAAATCGGAACAACCCCCCCATGGTTTGAAAATTTTCGGGACCGAACGAAGAACATGGTTTGAAAAATTTTCGGATTGACAGAAATCTGGTTGGCGACCTTTTTTTTTAGGTCGCCAAATGTCACTTTGGAGAGAATATCGGCATTTCTCGCCAAATATTATTTTACCGAAATATTTCGATATATTCATATATTTTTTCCGGTGACCTTTCTTTTTTTAGTCGCCAAACTTTTTATTTGGGAAAAAATATAATTACTTCACTAGTACTACAATGTGGTAGTACAGTTACTTCACTTCATTAAAACTACAACTTCTTCATTAATCCACTTCATTAATACTACAATTACTTCATTACTTCACTTCACTTCACGTAGTTTTTACTACAAATGTAGTGTACAATTTGTAGTCTTCAAACTGGTGAACGTGTGTGTGTTGTAGTCTTGATTTTGAAATGTAGTTTTTCCTTTCGCTAATGAGCATACATGCGAAGATGTATGAGAGAGTTGTGTGTTAGAACAGAAGATTGTGGCGCTCCATCCCCTGCTAATCCTATGAGGAATCGACGAAATGGTAAGTAAATTTGTCACAAAAAAATAATTAGCTATTTCTGTTGCACTTTTCGACAACTAGATTTTTTTCTGTATCACGCAGAAAAAAAATTATAACTAACGCTGAAATTCAGTATTAGCTCTCTTGACTCATCTGAAGTTGGCATATATTATATTAATCATCATAATTTTAAGATTCGCAGCTTTTTTCATGGTGGCCAACCAAAAAAAGATAAATCAGCACGCTGAGAGGTGGCGGCAAAATGATATAGTTCTGAGAGAATCTGTTGAGAGAATTTAAAATATGAACACGACCAATTACCTTGGCAGCGTTCCAGCGAGAAGAATAGAACGGCTAAATCAAGATTACATATTTTCCGCAATAAGCAACTGCAGACCTTATGTTCACAAGAATTAAGATCGTTTTTGGTAAAAGCTATAGGCGAAGCTTTTCTTTAATGCGACACTATGTAGTAGTGTAAGTCGTGATTCTAAAAGTATTTCTTTATAGTCTTTTAATAAAGGTTATTATCGCGTATGTATTTCATGCCATTAAAGATTCACGATGTGGATCTAACCGCTCTTGACAATTCGTCAGAAAACTAAAGTGTGTCAAGATATCGAGGATATAATGATTCTATTAGCGTCTATTTGTTTCTGAAGTTTCCAAGGTTTCAAATCGTTCTATTCTGTGGAATGTGTTGAAACATTGTTGGTTTTAGTGTAAAATTATTTAACGCTATTATTTCCACATAATTAACAATGCCTGAGAGCGAAAAGCACAACCCTATTGGCAAAAATGAAGAAAATCAAGCTGTGACAGCTGAGGATGACGAAGACGATAGTCCAGAAGAATTGGATGTGAGTTAAAATATTTTATTAGTTATAACACAGTCATTGATATATGCCTAGTTAGGAAAAACTTATTATTAAGAATATTTGTATCGTTGAAGTCGAAATCCAGGGTGCTGATGGTTATTTATTTATAAAAAAACATGCTGCTAAATCTTCTAAGATGTCGATCCAGGCAGCCAAATATTTTTTTGTCGTCGATAGATTTGGGTCGTTGTATTTCTGTCTTTACAATCCTGGGATTTTTTCCATCAATCTTTTCGTTTCGGGAAAGAATTGTATTTTTTTGGAGTTGTGCCAAGACGTGGCATTTATGCATAAAAATTAGCAGGTGCAAATTCATTATGTCGCATTTGAGAATATGCCATGTTTTAACGTTTTGTCAATATTTACATCAATTTTCAATTGTCTGTTAAGTTGATAATTAAATTAGTAGAATGTTCCACAAATTAATAGCAATAATCAGCAATGAAAGTTTATTTATTTTGATTATTAGGTTGCTCCCAAAATAATGACCGAATTTATCTTCAAAATCAATTATATATAGGGTGTAACAGAGCTCGTTACAATAAATAATATTAATACAAAATTATTAGTCGAGAATGTTCTAAAATCAATTTATGAAAATAATCGACTTTTGTGCTTGCAGACAATTTTTCATAATTTCATAAATTTTTAATATTTTATTTATGTTACTTTAAGAAAAGTTCAATTATTAACAGAAGATGTCAGAAATATTTAAAAAATGTCACCCATCTACATAATTTAACGGCTGCCTGTTAAGATATTTATAGCTGAAATAAGAAATATCGACCGAGATTCTGAGTTTTTTTTTTATTTTAAAATAATAATAAAATGTCAATTGTGTGAAAAGGGTTGAAAAAAAACATACAAAAATAAAATGTTTTTTAAACACAAAATGTAAATAAACAAAGTGACAGATTTTCAACAATTTTAAGAAATTTGAAATAATCGTCTACTTTCAAATATTATTAAAAAAAACATGTCACAAGTCCAAACAATCACATAAGGCCCACAAATTGGATAAATTTTCTTCATTTTTAAAACATCCTATATTTGGTAATTTATGAATTGATTAAGCAATTCAATTTCATATAAAGAAGATGTCTTTATTTAAAATATATAGAACCTGATGAATAAATTTTAATGTAATATCTTTCCATACAAAAATGTGATACAAGATATGAGAAAAAAATTTAATTTTGCTCACATTGCCAGACGATGATAATAGTCTTAAGTATTGTTGACTATATCAATACCCTCTACACATACAAAATTACATTTATTCATGAATGTAAGATTCTACTCATTTTGCCAATAATTTTTTTTACTGCTTTATGCAATACACGACACAACAGTTAAACCATAAATACTCGTCGAAATGCTTGAAAAGATTTGAGTTGTTCTGAAACGAATGCATTAAGCCATGTTTTCACTAGGGGACAAATTGTCCCTCAACAGCACGCGCGGCATAGAGTCTACGTGACGTTGCAACGTCGTGCACTGTTCCGCGACATCGCGCACAACATAGCGCGGCATTTCTACGTGCCGTGGCAACGTTGCCATGCGCACGGTACCCGAGCGAGCTCACTGCAACATCACGCGGAGCGTCAGTACCACGTGGTGTGTTTACAAGTGAATACGCATGCGCTGTATCTCTCAAGATGACAATGTGGGGAAACGAAATTGTTCTTGAACTCATCGAGCTGTATCGATCGAAGATCGCATAGAATATCCGTCCTTCTTTCTCTTTGCAGTAAATAATTTCGCATTCTCCTCTTTTTTCTCCTCTTACGTTTCGATAAACTCATTACGCAGATACGCAGATGTCATCATAACCTCGTAGGGCGACATTTCCGCGACGTGTGGACAACAATAATTATTTGCAAAACGGACCATGTTTTTAATAATATTCAATTTACTACAGTAAAACCTCGTTAATTTGAAATTGCGACCCAAAAAAACATTTCGAATTGTGCGGAACCCCAGTGAGATAAAAGCCAAATGAGATACCGCAGCTGTCAACATAACCTCATCGGGTGACATTTCCGCGACAAGATATGCGAGTCCCGGTGTGTACACGTCAAATGA